>JAVKPL010011540.1:0-53086 GCA_032173675.1 Gastrolobium villosum | reverse complement strand
CAGGACTGCGAGGTTTGGAAGAATGTCCTCATCCTGAAACTTATAGGGAAAAAGCTAGGCCATCGTTTCCTGATTAGCAGACTCCTCCGTCTCTGGAACCTTCAAGGGGAGTATGAGTATGTCGACCTGGAGAATGGTTACCTCTGGATCAGATTGTCGGAGGAACAGAACTACAAGTTCGTGTTACAGGAAGGGCCATGGATAGTGGCGGATCACTATGTCTCTGTGCAGAGATGGCGTCTTATGTTCAACCCTTGGAACGATCAATTCAGGAAGCTTGCTGTCTGGATTCGCATACCAGGTTTGCCCATGGAATTTTATAAATCCCACCATCTTAGGGATATAGGTAATCTGTTTGGTAATATCCTTAAAATAGACTCTTACTCTATTAGACAGAGTGATGAAGGTGATATGGAAATCTCTGAGAGAACTAAATTTGCTAGACTTTGTGTTGAAATTGATCTTAGGCATGAATTATCAGCTAAACTCAGAATTGCAGATGAACTCTTCCCTGTTCAATATGAAGGACTGCACATGATTTGTTTTGCTTGCGGCAAATTTGGCCATCGCCGTGAATCCTGTCCTCAAGCCCTGAAACCTACTCAACTACAAGGTGATGCTCAACCCGTTCTTGATCAGTCACGCCCTATCAATGCTCCTCCTAAACAGAAGTGGGACAACCCTGAGCTCTCTAGAGGGGATTGGATGTTGGTTAGTAGAAAACCGAAACCACAAAAACCTAGCCCCAAGCAGCCTTCTAAACAAGACAAACCTTCTAAGCCCCCCCTGTCATCCCCTTCTAAACAAGATGGAAATAGCCATTTGGCTACTGGATCTAGATTTGAAGCGTTAAAGGTCCTTCCTTTGAATGAGGAAACTGTTTCTCAAGGAGCCAATCAAACTTGTACGAAGAAGCCAATTGATATCAATACTAATGTGGCAAGTAAATCTCCTGCTAACTACAAGCCCACTAGGAAAATACCTGAAGTTTTGAAAGTTAGATCAAAGGCTAGTCCTAATAAGAAAAACAGAGGCTCCCCACCTTACCTTCTCAAATCGGGTTCTGGAGGAAATAAATTTCCCAAAGGGAATTTCCAGAAAACTACCCCTTCAGCCGCCCCTCAACCCATCTCCCATGTCATGTCCCCTCCCCTAGGCCCTATAATCTCCTCTAAGCCAAACCCTATCCTTCCTACAAATTTTGACTCCTCCATTCCTATCCTTGTTGAGTCTCACTCTCCATCCACCACCGTTGGGAAAGAATTGAAAGTTAAGCCTCAAGATGTTCTCCTACTCATGAAAAGCTTCTATCAAACTAATAGGGAGCCCATGGCCTTGGATGATATCACCAATCTTGGTGTTGGCAGGTTGCACTCGAAGGCTCCTATCTAGGATCCTCCCTAGTTTGGTTTCTATCTGTCTTATTTTGTTTCCAATGATTGTGTGCTCTTGGAATATTAGAGGAGCAAAGAAGAAGGGTCTTTCCTCTCTTATTAAAGACTTAGTCCTACAAAATCGGATTCATCTTCTTGCTTTATTGGAGACTAGAATTAGTGGCAGCAAGGCTGACAATATCATCAAACAATTTGGCTTTGATAGCAACTTTAGAAGCGAGGCTATTGGTTTCTCGGGTGGCATTTGGCTCCTTTGGAACAAAGATGTGGTCAATGTGAACATTATTGAATCTCATCAGCAATTCATTCATTCTAAAGTCAGCTGGAAAGATTTCAACAAATCAGAACACTTGACTTTTGTGTATGGAAACCCTAGACCCCAAGAAAGGATCATTCTTTGGGATTGCATTTGTAACCTAGCTGATAATACTCTTGGGCCATGGGCTCTTTTAGGAGACTTTAATGCCTACCTTAGCCCCAATGAGAAAGTTGGTGGGGTGATGCTAATTGGAACTCGATTCAAGACTTCCAAGACTGTTTTGAAGCTTGCTCCCTTATTGACATTGGTTTTAAAGGTCCCTCCTTCACTTGGAAAAGAGGGAACCTTCTAGAGAGGATTGACAGAGCTATTGTTAATGAATCCTGGCTTATTACAAACCAGGATAGATTTCTGAATCATCTTCACTTCCATGGCTCGGACCACAGACCTATTCTTTTGGGGGAATCATCTTATAGGAATCAGCTGGCGGGTCCTAAGCCTTTTCGCTTCCTTGCTGCTTGGCTTACTTGTGATGATTTTGGGGATGTGGTCAAAGCGAGTTGGCTGCCTAATTCTAATTGGAACATTGCTAGCATGGACTTCCAATCCAGAGCTTCTAGTTGGCACCATTCTTCCTTCAATTTATTGAATAAGACTAATAGACAGCTTCAAGCCCGTATTAAAGGTGTTGATTATATCCTTGACAAGTGTCCTGATCATGCTTTAGAAACTCTTCATAGAGACCTTTGGAAGGAACTCAACATTATCTATATCAGGGAAGAAATCACCTGGTTTCAGAGATCAAGGAATAACTGGTTTGCTTTTGGGGACAAGAACTCAAAATTCTTCCATGCCTCTACTGTTGTCAGAAGGAGAAGAAACCACATCAAGGCTTTGAAGGGTCCTGATGAGGCTTGGATTGAAGATCCTAAGCTTCTGAGTTCCCTTGCGCAGAATTTCTTTCAGAAACTTTATAATGAGGACAATATCATGAAACCTAAATTTGTCCTTCAAGGTGTTTTCCCTAACATTACCCCCTTCATTCTGTCTAGACTGGGCAGTATCCCTAGTGAGGAGGAAATTAGACTCTCTTTCTTCAACATGAAGCCTTTCAAAGCTCCTGGTACTGATGGCCTCCAGGCTATTTTCTTCCAATCGCATTGGAAAGATATCAAGGATTCAGTGGTTTCTCTGATTAGGAAGATCTTTGTGGACCCCTCTGCTGTCCAAAGCATTAACCAGACCTTAATCTGCCTTATTCCTAAAGTGGATCACCCTGAATATATCTCTGAGTTTCGTCCCATTAGTCTCTGCAATGTGATTTATAAATCCCTGACCAAATTGCTGGCTGATAGACTGAAACCTCACATGAACTCCCTGGTGATGCCTAACCAGTGCAGCTTCGTTCGTGGTAGATTGGGTGCTGACAATGTTATCATTACTCAAAAGATCATCCATTCTATGAGAACCAAGAAAGGTAGCAAGGGTTGGATGATTGTCAAAGTGGATCTTGAAAAAGCTTATGATAGAATCTCTTGGGATTTTCTTCTTGACACTCTCTCAGATCTGAAGCTTCCTGCTAATATTATCGAGATCATTAATCACTGTGTGTCCACTAGTACCATGAATATTTTATGGAATGGTGTTAAAATGGAAGAATTCAAACCAACTAGGGATCTTAGACAAGGAGACCCACTTTCTCCTTACCTCTTTGTCTTTGCATGGAAAGATTAGCTCATCTTATCTCAGAAGCAGTGAACAAACGAGCTTGGAAACCTATTGTTTTGAAGAAGAATAGTCCCCCTATATCCCACCTCTTCTTTGCTGATGACCTCATCTTATTTTCAGAAGCCTCCCTTGAACAGGCTGAGAATATTAATCAGGTTCTCCATCACTTTTGTGCAGCCTCAGGTCAGAAAATCAACATATCCAAAACAAAGGTCTTCTTCTCCCGCAATGTCAATCATTTAAGAGCCTCAGAAATCAGTCAAACCTTGGGATATGCCAGCACTCCTGATCTTGGTAAATACTTGGGAATTCTAATTCACCATCACAGAGTAGGAAAATCTTCCTTCAGCCACATCCTGGACAGGACTAATAAGCGGTTAAGCTCTTGGAAAATGTCTTCCCTCTCAATGGCAGGAAGAGTTACCTTAGCTAAATCCGTGTTAGCCTCCCTCCCTGCTTATTCTATGCAAACTTCCTCTCTACCTTTGGGTACTTGTGATTCTTTGGAGAAGAAAATCAGAGGTTTTGTTTGGGGTTCTTCCCCCTCTAAGAGAAAAGTCCATGCCCTTCCCTGGAATATGTTATGCAAACCCAAAGATGAAGGGGGCTTGGGCTTCCGCAATTTAAAGCTCACTAACCAAGCTTTCTTGATGAAGATTGGGCATGGTTTAATCACTAACCACGATGCTTTGTGGGTGAGGGTCCTCAAGAGCAAGTATGGTGTTGAGGATAAAATTCTTCCTCAGATCAAACCCTTTCAGAATGCTTCTAATTTGTGGAGGGGGCTGATTAATTCTTGGCCTCATATCCTCAGTGGGTCTAGGATTATCATTGGGGATGGTAACAAAACATCTTTTTGGAAGGACCCCTGGCTCCCAAATATCCAAGCTCTCTATGATCTAGCTATTGATGTCATCAGGCCTGATGTTTTAGATTGGAAAGTCTCTGATGTGGTCTCCAGTACTGGATGCTGGGATTGGCAGAAATGCCAGCATCTTTTTCCCCATCTTGTACTACAAAAAATTGTTGGAACTTCCCCCCTTCCATGTTCAATGGCCAGGATCATGTCTCTTGGGCTTTCTCCAAGGATGGTAAGTTCTCTGTCAGCTCTGCCTACCATCTTCTTACTGGGATTGCTTCCCGGACCCCTTCTAGAAACTGGGACTTCATTTGGGACTGGAAAGGTCTTGAAAGAGTAAAGAATTTTCTCTGGCTTCTCAAAGGGGAGAATCTGCTCACCAACCTAAGACGTGCACTTAGACACATATCTGATATTGACACCTGTCCTAGATGCCTCCAAGAGAGTGAAAGCTGCCTCCACATGGTTAGGGACTGCTCTTGGTCCAAGGAGGTTTGGAAAAACTTCATCCACCCTTCCAACTGGTCTCATTTTCTCTCTCTTAATTTCTCTGATTGGCTCCTTCATAATTTGGCTCACCCCCCTCCCCTGCTCATGGATCAAAACTGGCCTCTCTTGTTTGGAATCATTTGTTGGAAACTTTGGGCTGGCAGAAACTCTTGGGTGTTTGATAATACACATCCTGTTGTAGAGACTTTTATTAGGAGTGCCCAAATCCTCAAACATAACTTCCTAGATGCTCAAAAACTCCTCTGCAAAGCTGGCTTGCATCCTAAACCCAAGGAGCAGATTCTTATCTCTTGGAAATTCCCAGAATTTGGCTGGATCAAAGTGAACACTGATGGTTCTAGTAGCTGTGGTGGTGCTCGAACAGGATGTGGAGGTGCCTTGAGAGATGCTTCTGGACTCTGGATTAGGGGTTTTTCTAAAAATCTTGGCTTTGGATCTTCAACTATGGCTGAACTTTGGGGAATGCTTATTGGTTTGGAGCTGGCCTGGGATCTTGGTTACAAAAAGATTCACTTGGAAGGTGATTCAGAAACTGCTCAGAAGTTTATTAAGGATGGATGTCCTCCTTATCACCCCCTCTCCAACCTTGTGCTGCGTATTCTGTAACAGCCTCAATCCCTATAGCAGATATTGTCCGCTTTGCCCCCCTTCCGGGATTCACGGTTTTACGTTCTGGGGTTACCCCCAAAAGGCCTCCACTAGGAAAGGTATCCACACCCATATATATGGCATGCTTCGTTCCCCTCTCCAACCGATGTGAGACTTTACATATTCACTCCCTCCTTCAGAGGAATTGGGAAGTCAAAATCACTCATATTTATAGAGATGGAAATTGTGTGGCTGATTGGTTTGCTACCCAAGCTCATCTTCATAATTGGGATACTTGCATCTTTAGTGATCCTCCCCCTGCTTGTTTGCAGAAACTGGAGAATGATCTTCTAGGCATCTCTTGGCCTAGAAGTATAGCTATTAGCTAGTTTGTTTTGTTTTCCCTGTACCTCCAAAAAAAAAATATGCAATTCGTACATGTCATTCAGTGAAGGTTAATTTTGACCTAGAGTAAATGGGCAAAAAAATTAATTTAATGCTATTTAATAAAATAATTACGCATTTATTATAATTTTGGGACAAATTACGGATATATTGCACACTGTGAAGCCTCTTTTGGGCGTCACATGTGACGCCCCAGTGAGGCGTCACATCCCTAAAGGGAAGAAGCCCCAATGGGGCGTCTCTCATGTGGTGCCGACACGTGTCATTTTTTTTTCAAAAAAATAAAATAATTTAATCATAAAACTTCTAAAGATCATAACTTTTGACTCGAGTATCCCAATTAGGTAATTCTTTTTTTGATTCCACATAAGTTTTCGAGATCTACGCAATGACATCTCATTTGACATATTTTATTTCCCATAAACATAATTTTAATTTGCAAGAATGGTATTATAAGAGCAATTAATCCCAGAAGCATCTGAGTTCTGGATTTGTGATTTAATATAAAAAAATAAATAAATTTTGATTTGTGATTTAAATTTTTTTATAATAATTTCTTTTATTATAACAAAAATTTGGTTTGTGATTTAAATTAAAAAAAATATTATTAATAAGAAAAACAAAATAAAGATTTGATTTGTGATTGGTGACGTGTCAGGTTTTGACACGTGTTGACACATGTCACATCTTTAAACTCAGAAACCGCTGAGTTATGCGTTTGTGATTTAATACAAAAAGAAAACAAAGATTTGATATGTGATTTAAATTAAAAATCAATTTGAAAAATTTGTATTAATAAAGGATGAGCCGTGGTGCACAAGGGGCTAGCCGTGGAGGACCAGGGTGAGCCAGGGTGCACCAGGGGCTAGCCGTGGTGCACCAGGGACTGGTCCTGGAGGACCAGGGTGAGTCAGGGTGCACCAGGGGCTAGTCGTGGTGCACCAAGATGAGTCGTGGTGCACCAGGATGAGTCGTGGTGCACTAGGGGCTAGCCATGGTGGACCAGGGTGAGCCGTGATTCAAATTATGTTTGTGAATAATAAAATATATCAAATGAGATGTCATTGTGTAGATCTCGAAAAGTTACGTGGAATCAAAAAAGAATTACCTGATTTGGATACCTGAGTCAAAAGTTATGGCCTTCAGAAGTTTTATGATTAAATTAATTATTTTTTGGAAAAAAAATGACACGTGTCAGCACTACATGAGAGACGCCCCATTGGGGCTTCTTCCCTTTAGGGTGTGACGCCTCATTCAAAAGAGGCGTCACAGTGTGCAATAAATTCATAATTATTCATAAAACTATAATAAATATGTAATTATTTAATTAAAATACAATAATTAAATTTTTTTGCCAGAGTAAATGATGTAAATTTTGGCATCTTTTTGAACGCCACAATGTTAAAATAGTTTTGGCATTTTATTTGCTTCCGCTGACGGTTACAAATTCTATTTTTTTTTTTTGGCATTTTTAAACAAGCACAAATTTAATTAATTTATTTTTTTAGGATTTTACTCACTTACTTTTTCAAATATAAATTAAGGCTTTCGGTGACTCAACTTTTTCAAAAATTTAGGAAAGCTAAATATCAAACCCTGCTTTACATTATGGAAGGTTCTTAACATTGTTTTTCTGAGAGGTATGGCCTTCTTCTATCTTCTTCACTTGTGTCTTCTATTTTTTTGTATTTTCTTAGCTTATAGTAGGTTTATTGGGATCTATTAATCTCATGTTGCATCAGATAATTATCTCATGCAACAGAGATAAGATAGTGGGATCCATTATTAAAAAAAAAAAAGTAATGGACCCCACTAATTTATCTATATGCAACATGAGATAATTATTTACCATATTTATTTCTAATTCTTTTCTCTTCTCTCCTACTTGCGTCTCAATCTCCTGTGGCTTCTCCTTCTTTGGTGTTGTCGTCAGTACTACCTTGGTATTCTGCTCATTTTCTCTAATTTGATACATGTTAATAACCAATTCAACCCAAAAGTTTAAGCTGTTGGGTGAGACTACATTAATGGTTTTTTTATATATCTCAACACGCCCCCATACACGAGAGTCCACTGGGCTCGAAGGGTGGACAATGCACAGGCCCAACTACCTGTGCAAACAAAGAAATTCCACTTGAAAGAAAGTGGTGGCGGCGAGTATCGAACCCGGTACACCGAGGCTCTGCATATTAAGAACCAATTCATCCAAAAAGCTTAAACTGTTGGGCGAGGCTACAAGAATACCTAAACCTATTCAAGGTTACTTTACACATTTTTATTTGAGTTGTAGCAAGCCAACGCCCCCAAACGTTCTTGAATTTTGATTCTCTAAATCTAGGTATGTTCTTCTTGTCTTGATTACATTTTGAGATTTAGAGTGATTTTGGATATGCTTCTTTTCACTGTTCAAGATTTGCATTAGCTTACCGACCGACCCAGTTCAAATACCCACTTCGTAAATGTCTGAGGAAGGGAATACTCTAGGCTATCTTTACTGACACACCACGGCAAGCAAGCTTACCACTGAGCCAAGCCGGCCCTTCTTACGGCCATTGCTGGTTATTAATTATTTTCTAGCATTTCAAATCACTGGTCAATTTCTTTTGTTTGTTTTTCACTGCATTTTTACCATAATTTTGTCTCATTTTCCATTTAACATTCTAACTCTATCATATTAAACTAGAAGTTAAAAAAAAAATGATAATATTCATGCCTAGTCATATTGCACATCTGTGTGAAGTTCGAAGATGTAAATATTTTTATTTATTTACTTTAAATCTCTTTCCCAATATGAAATATGATAGATATTAGAGTTTCTACATAGGTAAAAAAAATGTTTTATGATATGCTATAAATTACCAT
Organism: Gastrolobium villosum; assembly: GCA_032173675.1. NCBI lineage: Eukaryota > Viridiplantae > Streptophyta > Magnoliopsida > Fabales > Fabaceae > Gastrolobium > Gastrolobium villosum. The sequence continues at coordinate 44,481 of JAVKPL010011540.1, read as the reverse complement.
GTATTGTTGACTCCACTTGTCATGAGTCCTGTCTTGGCTTTAATTTTAAGCTTCAAATCATCTAGGAACCTACCTATATATTGTTGAAGTATTGTGGTTATTATAGTTTTGCATTGACATCTTATGTATTAATTGACAATGCTCGATAGAGTTGTAACATGACCTATTTGTAGTTGCCAAATGAGATTAGATTACTATAAGGATGCCTATTTGGGTGCATTTCAAGTTTAGAGAAAGCTTAAAGGATTTAATGCATTTTATAGTCTTACAAATTGAAATAATATTTCATAGACCTGTTTGGGATAACAAATCCTGTTTAAAAGAGAGAGAGTTAGATGAAATCAGCAAGCAAAAATGGCAAACAAAATTTTAAAGCTTTCTAATCGCTTGAAACAAGTATGAGAACAGAGAAACAACCCTGAAATATGGGCATTCCTCCCCATTCAAAAACACTAGAGTTGTATATGCAATACACTACCATAACTCAGTCTCCTTTTCTTTTCCAAAACCTTTAAAACATATAATGAGAAACTGCTCCTACATTAAATGACATGGCTATTATTCCCCTAAACTTTACAACGCAAGAATACGTGGAACTGTTTCTGAATAATTGAAAATAGATTGTTTAGATGCAGCGTTTTATAAGAGTTATGTTGTAGGAAAAGTAATTGTGTTATGTTATAGAGAATCGTTTTGCGTGCCAGATTTTTTGTTTTTTTTTTCTGCGGGCCCCCACAAAATGTTGTGAGTATAGGAAAATTTTTGTGGTCACGTTAAATGATAGATGATAAACCCTTAAATGTATACTAGATTTAAGAGAGTCCAAACAATTATTTATGGGTTTTATAATTCTCATGTTGAAGGAGAATTGAAATCTTATGTTTTAGAGATAAAAAACTTATGGGACCCATGTGTTAGAAAAAATTATATGTAGGACCCATGTCAGCCCGAAAATCGAAGGGTGTGTAGGAAAACTTGAATTCTCATGTTGAATGAGAATTATAAAACCCATTATTTATTGTAAAAAATCATGTCAAACTTATTTTATGGGTTTGTTTGTGTGAAGGAGGATGAAGGATAATATAGAACAACACTAGTAATTCCTTAAATATTCATAAATTCAATATATATCCAAACAACATAATATAGAACAAAATCATTCAAAAAGCCTGTTAAACCAATAAAATCAGCAACTTGAAGGGAAGTGGAGATTGGCAACAAGTGAATTAAGCCAGCATTAATCTTCTCACGAATTGTGTGACAATCTAGCTCTATGTGTTTAGAGCGTTCATGGAAAGCAGCATTATGAGCCAGATAGACAGCAGATTGACTGTCACAATAAATGGATATTGGTTTAAACAAAGGCAAACATAAATCCTTAAGAAGATAAGAGATCCATTGTAGTTCACATGAAAGTCTAGCAAGTGAGTGGTATTCAGCTTCGGTTGAAGAAGGAGAAATAGTTTGCTGTTTCTTGGATCGCCATGAGACAATAGCAGGGCCAATAAAGACACAAAAGCCTGTAATTGAGCGCCTAGTATCCAAGCATCGACCCCAATCAACATTAGCAAAGGCTGAAATATGAAGATCAGTAGCAGATGAAAACAATAACCTTTTCCTGGAGAATTCTTCAAGTATCTGAGAACTCTAGTGGCTGCAGTAAAGTGAACTTGCATGGGGTTAGCCATATATTGGCTTAGTTGTTGTATGGCAAAAGAGATATCTGGTCGAGTTATTGTTAAATACAACAAACGACCTATTAATCTACGGTAGGACGGTGCATCAGGATAAACATCCCCTTGATTGCGTTGAAAACGAATAGATGGATCCATTGGGGTGGTGACAGGTTTAGAAGCTAACAAGCCACTGTCTTCAAGTAACTCCAGTGTGTATTTTCTCTGATTTACCACAATGCCTTGAGGAGAACGAGATATTTCTAAACCAAGAAAAAACTGAGCTGATCCAAGGTCTTTGATGGTAAACATGTTGTCCAAAAATTGTTTCACTCTATTTATTTCAGCAGAATCATCACCAGCAAGTAAGATATCATCCACGTAGACCAATAATGCAGTAAAGGAAGATGAAGTCTTGCGTACAAAAAGGGAGTGATCTGCTTGAGATTGCTGATAACCAATAGAAATTAGAGATGAAGAGAGTTTAGCATATCATTGTCGACTGGCTTGTTAGAGGCCATGAAGGGACTTTTGAAGTTTACAAACTTTGTTGGAGGAATCACAAAGCAAGCCAGGAGGAGGAAGCATATTAACATCTTCATGTAAGTCCCCATGTAGAAAAGCAGTGTTGACATCAAGCTGTTGAAGGTGCCATCCGCGAGTAGCAACCAAAGCCAAAAGAACACGGACAATTGTGAGTTTGGCTATAGGGGAAAAGGTGTCAAAAAAATCGATGCCTTCAAGTTGGGTATACCCTTTTGCTACTAGGCGAGCTTTATATCTCTCAATGGACCCATCTGCTTTATGCTTAATTCGAAAAACCCATTTGGAACCAATAGGTTTTACATGAGGTGGAAGATCAACTAGAGTCCACGTTTTGGTTGAGACTAGAGCATCAAGTTCACTTTGCATTGCATCTCTCTAACAACTATGTTTAGAAGCCTCAGAATATGATGTGGGCTCATTGTGTGTGCTGATGTTCATACAGAAACTCTTGTACTCAGGTGAACAATGATCAAAAGAAAAGACAGAAGATAAAGGATAGAAAATACCTTGGGAGTTTTGGCTAGATGAAGATAGAGAAAGACTGCAATGATAGTCATGTAGATAGTGAGGTATTTGTCTGTGGCGAGAAGAACGTCTTGGAGGAGCAGAAATGTCAACAGATGAAGTAGTAGAATATGTGTCATCAACATCATGATCACTTGCAGTAGTAGCATTAGGAACATGGTTGGTAGGAGTAGGGGATTGGTTATAAAATTGGTCATTATCAAAGGTATGAGGTGGAGAGGAGAAACAAGGTTGAACTAAAGAGTTATCTAAGGTGTTATATGGAGTAACAGGTCTTGGAAAAGGAAGGTGTGTTTCATAAAGAATGACATGTCGAGAAATAAAGATGGAATGAGTTGAAAGGTCATATAAGATGTAACCTTTTGTGTGAGGGTGGTAGCCAATGAAGGCACATTTACGGGCACGAGGTTCAAACTTGGTACAGTGAGAGGAAGATGTGGTAGCATATGCAACACTAGTAATTCCTTAAATATTCATAAATTCAATATATATCCAAACAACATAATATAGAACAAAATCATTCAAAAAGCCTGTTAAACCAACAAAATCAGCAACTTGAAGGGAAGTGGAGATTGGCAACAAGTGAATTAAGCCAGCATTAATCTTCTCACGAATTGTGTGACAATCTAGCTCTATGTGTTTAGAGCGTTCATGGAAAGCAGCATTATGAGCCAGATAGACAGCAGATTGACTGTCACAATAAATGGATATTGGTTTAAACAAAGGCAAACATAAATCCTTAAGAAGATAAGAGATCCATTGTAGTTCACATGAAAGTCTAGCAAGTGAGTGGTATTCAGCTTCGGTTGAAGAAGGAGAAATAGTTTGCTGTTTCTTGGATCGCCATGAGACAATAGCAGGGCCAATAAAGACACAAAAGCCTGTAATTGAGCGCCTAGTATCCAAGCATCGACCCCAATCAACATTAGCAAAGGCTGAAATATGAAGATCAGTAGCAGATGAAAACAATAACCTTTTCCTGGAGAATTCTTCAAGTATCTGAGAACTCTAGTGGCTGCAGTAAAGTGAACTTGCATGGGGTTAGCCATATATTGGCTTAGTTGTTGTATGGCAAAAGAGATATCTGGTCGAGTTATTGTTAAATACAACAAACGACCTATTAATCTACGGTAGGACGGTGCATCAGGATAAACATCCCCTTGATTGCGTTGAAAACGAATAGATGGATCCATTGGGGTGGTGACAGGTTTAGAAGCTAACAAGCCACTGTCTTCAAGTAACTCCAGTGTGTATTTTCTCTGATTTACCACAATGCCTTGAGGAGAACGAGATATTTCTAAACCAAGAAAAAACTGAGCTGATCCAAGGTCTTTGATGGTAAACATGTTGTCCAAAAATTGTTTCACTCTATTTATTTCAGCAGAATCATCACCAGCAAGTAAGATATCATCCACGTAGACCAATAATGCAGTAAAGGAAGATGAAGTCTTGCGTACAAAAAGGGAGTGATCTGCTTGAGATTGCTGATAACCAATAGAAATTAGAGATGTCGTTTTGAGAATAATGTAGATAACTTATCTGCAGTAACTGCAGAAATATTATTCTGTATAACTATATATTACCCGTAATACATAGTTATAATGAGTTGGTACTAAAAAATTTATGTTTGCAGCCAGTGTTATTAAAATCGGACCGACCCGGTCGACCCGGGAACCGGTAAATCTGTCCGGTTGAAGCAACGGACCAGCCATGCATCAGAATCGGTGCGACTCAATGCGACCTGGCCGGTTTTCATAAAAAACCGGTAACTCGAACTGGTCCCAATAAAAAAAATTCTAAATTTTTTTTATTTTTCAAAAAAATCACATATTTGGATATTTTTTTTGCTTATTGACTTACATAAGTTATGTACCTACAACACTAATATTATCTCAATTATGTACTATGCATAAAATTTTGAATTAATTTATAGTTAGAGATGTCATTTTCTGAACCAAAAACTCCGTATCACAATCATCATATTTTTGTTTGAACTTTTATTGGATAATAATATGTGATTTATTATTTTTTATATTAAAATATTTGAAATTTTTATCATTTTTTTTAGATATTTGAGTATGTTTATAATTTTTAATATAAATTATAAAATTGCATATAATTACCGGGTCATGCGGTTGAACCAGTAACCCATTAGTTGAACCAGTGACCCGGTAACCCAGTACCTTGACCAGGCCGATTTTAATAACATTGTTTGCAGCAATATAAGACTTATATTTCCCATAGTTTAATCCCACTCTCTAGACTTGTTCAAGTTATTTATCATGCATAAAAAATGTAATAAATAAACTTATATAACATAATAATTGATAAAAATAACAATGTATTCTATCAAGTATATGAGAAAAGTGTTTGTCCTTTTAAATGATATAACTTGTGTCATTTCACTCTCACAAAGAGGTGAGACCCACACCTTTATATTTTTTATTTAGTCTCTTTTTATCTATCTCTTTTTCTCACTTAAAATAACATAACTTTATATCTTTTAAAATAATACACACTTTTCCATAAGTATATATGTAATACATAGCGTCAAATGAGATCTTATAACAATCATTTGACTCCGTTAGACGTCAAATTCACTGGCTTGCTTATTGTTGGGAAAAGGGAGAAGTGCACGTGCTCAACCAAATGGCCCATAATCATCGACGATGTGGATCTAAAGATTCAAAACTCTTAATAAACAATTTCTTAAAAAAAAAAAAACTCTTAATAAACAATAAATGCGATGAGGTTATCTTTATAATTGGAGAAAAATATTTCTACAGTTAATACAGATAAGTTATCTGCATTTATCCCCAAAATTACGTCGTTTTGGTATTGAAATCTTAAAAAATAATAAATATAAAGACTATTATAATCCTGAAATAAATTAAAATTACAAAAAACCATGATTCCCGCTCCAAAACGACGTCGTATTGGGTTTGCTGCAGATAACTTATCCGTAGTAACTGCAGAAAAAATGAACCCTTGTACTTATCCTTTATCATTTGCCCCTGTTATATATGAAAGTTTAAGTGAGATTAAACGTTGGTATTCTAGGATGAAGATAGATCCTCCAACTTTTTTGAATTTTTTAGAGAAAAATTACAGATCGCACCACCAATGATTTGTAATGCCCGATCACTTGCAGGATCAATGATTGTTCCCATAAATTAACATAAGACTTTTCAGCGTGTTTTGTTCTGACTGACACACTTTCTGAGAAACTTACTATGAAGTCACTTATCCCGTAATTGCTTCAAGTCAAACACGCTTAACTATGTAGTTTTTAAGTTATGGGCTACCGAAAAGTAGATGTAAGTGTGTGGGAACAGTCATAGATCCTGCAAGTTGCCGGGAGTTACAAGTGGTCCTCAGATCCGCCATTGATATCTTTTATCATTTTTCAATTGGATAATCTTTGGAAAGAGAACATATGTAGAGTAATATAACCTTATCTTCTTCTTCTTCTTTTGTTGCTTAATATAAATATTGAGATTAATATTTTTTGTATTATATGAGATAATTTTATCTCCTAAATACATATAAAAGTGTGTAGGTCATGTAAGGTCATGTAAAGAGAAGAGAAATTAAAAAAAAATATGAGCTCCACATCTTTTTAAAATTATCTACAACATGGACAATATTAATCTTTGTAAAAGAACCTTGGGATACACCATCCCCAAAAGCTAGCTCAAAGGGTGGGAGTGCCTAAGGCCTTATAAACTCCTTATTAGTTGTTCATCCAACCAATGTGGACTATATATCTCAACAAGCCCCCTCACACAAGAGCCCATTGGGCTTGAAGAGTGGATAATGTAACAGGCCCAACCTATCTGTGCTAAGAGAGTCCACAAGAGAAAGTGGGGGACGACGAGATTTTGAACACTAAGGCTCTGATACCATGTAAAGAACATTGAGATACACCACCCCAAAAGCTAACTCAAAGGTGGGGAGTGCCCAAGGCCTTATAAAGGTCACATTAGTTGCACATATAACCAATGTGGACTATATATCTCAACACGCCCCCTCACACGAGAGCCCATTCGGCTTGAAGAGTGGATGATGCAACAGGCCCAACTTACCTGTGCTAAGAGAGTCCACAAGAGAAAGTGGGGGATGGCGAGACTCTGATACCATGTTGAGATATATAATCCCACATTGGTTGTATGTGCAACTAATGTGGCCTTTATAAGGCCTGGACACTCCCACCATTTGAGCTAGCTTTTGGGGTGGTGTATCCCAATATTCATTACATATGTATCATAGCCTCACCGTCCCCCACTTTCTCTTGTGGACTCTTTTAGCATAGGTAGCTTGGGCTTGTTGCATTATCCACGCTTCTAGCCCAATGGGCTCTCGTGTGATGGGGCGTGTTGAGAGATATAGTCACACATTGGTTGAATGAACAACTAATGTGGCATTTATAAGGCTTTGGGCACTCCCACCCCTTGAGCTATCCCAATGTTCTTTACATGGTATTAGAGTCTCGCCGCCCCCCACTTTCTCTTGTGGCGTTTCTTAGCACAGGTAGGCTGAGCCTGTTGCATTGTCCACTCTTCAAGCCTAACGGGCTCTTGTGTGAGGGGGCGTGTTGAGATATATAATCTCACATTGATTGGATGAACAACTAATGTGGAGTTTATAAGGCCTTGTGCACTCCCACCCTTTGAGCTAGCTTTTGGGTGGTGTATCCCAAGATTCTTTACAATCTCATATATATTATACGCTTAACATATATAATACATCTTAATTTAAAGTCCAAATCATATCAATGTCGCGTTGTTGAATAAAAACGCATCAAACATAGGAATTTTAGAGCAATATGATCCCAATGTACTTTGCAATGAAGAAGGACACTATATAAGTGAATTAAAGGTTTATTAAGTATAAGGAAGACAACTATCAATCATTTAATCTCCGTGTGGGGATTTCAATTTTTTTTAATATTATAATCGGTTTATGGCTTCGTGATTAGTTCAATTTGGTACAAGTTTAAGATTAAGGCTTTAAATTCCTTCCAAAAGTGGTATTAGGAAAAATTAAACACATACTTTCACCCCACCTGCTCTTCTCCCATATACCAACTGGGCTACCACAATTTGATTCATATTTTATTTTAGGATCATTGACACTTTTTAAATGTCTCATTAATTTTTCTTTTGATGTTGGCTTGCTTAAATAACAATGTATTTTTTAGTTAATTGTTAGGGTCGGATATGCTATTTTGGATTTTCAAGGGATATTTTGTTAACTTATTTTTTATTTATATTTGTTTGTTAGTATGTTTGGATACGTTTTTGAAACAAAAAAGAAAAAGAAAAAAACAAAGCACTAAAAAACAACAAATTATGTATTTTAAGATATATTTTTAAGCTTACGAAAAAAAGATTTTTTTCAACTTAGTTTTTTAAATTAACTTTTGAAATATTACATCCAAAAATATATATTTTTTAAATGGTCACGTAATTTAAAAAAAAAAACTCATTCAAAGAATCTAAATTGTTATATTACAAGTAAAATCACCCGCATTAAGTTCAATTTATTAATTAAATTGCATCTTATGATTAATGAAATGATGGCAACAATAAAAAAATGATCACAAATAAATAAAAAACATATGCAATTAATTTTGATGCCGAAAATCCTTATTTTTTTTGTTGTTGAAAAAAAACCTTAATTTAATTTTAAAGACTAAAAACTAAGAAAATTTTAGAGGGAATAGTTTGGGGGATAAATTATTCTACATATTGTATTTTTTGCCTACCGTTCTCTAATGTCGATAGATCAAATCTCAACTATCTTTATCATTTCTATATCCTTTTGAGATTGATCTAATACCATTGAAGAGTGATAAGTAAAAATAGATAAAAAAGAAGTAGGTAAAATAATATATCACATTGTTTGGAGAGTTTTTTTTTATAGATAATTTTGTCTCTCATTAATACATGACGAATACGCTAATCAAATGAAAAACTAAAGTAAAAGTATGCTTAAGTTTATTAACAAAAAACCTGACTTTTTCTTTTTTACCGAAAATAAATATTCATTGAACATCTGCTACTTCATTCATGAGATTTCATAACGAGAAGTTAACAAGAAAGGTTAAGGGTTGTTTGGATGATTTTTTTTTTTTTTAATCAAAAGCTATTTTTTCCTAAATAAAAGGATTTTTTTTTAACAAATTTGTTTGGATGTATGCTTCAAAAAAAATAAAAATTCTGCAAGCTAAAATTTTTAAATTTTTAAAAAGTAAAAGTCAAACGCTAAATAATCTTTTTTCAAAAATTAAATATTGTTTAAAAGATTTAGTGTTTGTCGGACATAAAGTTATATTATTTTGAGTGAGAGAAAGACACCCATAATAGAAATTATGGGAGAGTAAGTGGATATTTTTTTTTAAATTTAGATTTTAAATAAAAAATATTAGATTATGTCTTTCTCTCTCTTAACATGACACAAGTAGGGGTGTTAACGGGCCGAGCCGAGCCGAACTTTGGTCTTAACGAGCCAAGCCTGTGTTTAAACGTGTCCGACTGACGTTAGCATGTTACCTGTTAAGAATATAATATTGGCTGTGGCCTGGTTTATTTACAAAAAATAAAAACCTGTGTGAAACCTGTCTTAGCCTGTTAACATGTTAAAGAATAAAAATAAGAGAACAAAATTCCACAAAAAATCAATTTCCAGATATAAACCCTAGCTTCCAATTTGCAGCAATAATTTACAAAGTCTACAATAAAAGAAAATTTCAAGTGAGAGAAGGTAGATAACATGTTATATTATCTTTGTCCATTATAAAAAAAAAATGCCAAAAAAATAAAAAATACATTGACACAAACGAGCGGTGCATAGTGGAACAAATGAGTTTTTGTGGGTTTGTTTGTGTGAAGGAGGATGAAGGATAATATAGAACAACACTAGTAATTCCTTAAATATTCATAAATTCAATATATATCCAAACAACATAATATAGAACAAAATCATTCAAAAAGCCTGTTAAACCAATAAAATGGGATGAAATAAATTGATGAGAGGGAGTTATTACAAGTAGTATAAAAAATATAAAATAAATATTTATATACAAGGCTAGCCTGGGAGGCTTTAAGGCCGAGCTTCTGAAATAGAGCCTGAGGCCTTTTTATTAAACGAGCTTTTATACTAGTCGAAGTCTGGTTCCAACACAAGCTTTTATTAAATGAGTTCAGGCCTTCACGAGCCGAGTCAAAGATCCCTGGTTAGTTTAACACCCATAGACACAAGTATGTATTCTTTAAAAGGACAACTATGTTTTCTTATTTTAAAAATCTAATTAATTTTGATTTTTATAAAAAATATTTATAAAATAAATAAGGTATAAAAGTATTTTTTTTACAAGTCGATCTAAACTGGTCCTAAATATAATAAACACATAATTTATTAAAAACTCAAATATGGATCCATCTCACGCGTCTTCGTCACAACGTGGATCCAAAATCAGATCTGAGTTGAAAACACGTTTAAGATCATGCCCCCGTGAGTTGACTACGATTTCAACGCCATCTCAGTGCTCACATTCTTACACATTAACTATAGAAAATCATTAACTATTTTATTACCATACCCAACTTACCAATACAATTTTAAATAATATTATAATCATACCGACACTAAAAAAAAATCACATGACGTATGTATGACAAAAAAGATCATGAAAATAAAAATATTTCATTATCTAATATTGTTGTAGTAAATAATATTGTAATAACTAATAAGAACATCTAAACTAATAATTGATACAAAAACAATGGATCTTTTTTTGTTTATGCAACGGATATTTACTTTCTTAATGCTTTCTTAATGCTGTCGGAAAATTGAACCCATATACTTAAAAGGAAAACATGTGTGCTGTTCTTCCGATGTCAATGAGATTGATTATATTGTGAATTTTTATTTTAGTTAATGGTTTTCGTGACATTGGAATGAAAATAACATCTCGTCACTTTAAATTTTTAGACAATATTAATTTCCCATAAATTTTTCTTCCCTTTTTTCCCTAAAAAAAAGGCAAGGATTAATGATATAGAAATTAGATTAAGCAATTTTCCAAAAAAAAGAAATTAGATTAAGCATTTTGGTTAAACTAATAAAACTTTATATCAACTTTTTGGTTCTTTTTGTTCAGCTTAAAGTCAAACGTTTAATTCAATCATGGTTTAACAACAAATTTTACCGTACTCAAACAATAACCGATTCAATTTTCAATTAGTAACGACTTTATTTTCAAATTATCTAAAACCAGAAAATTATCATTATTATATATATATAAATAAGAAAAGTATTTTTCCGGTTACTTCAAAACAATGTCATTTTGAGTTATAAGATTACAAGATTAATAATAAAGACTAATATAACCTTCCAATAAATTAAAATTACAAAAAGTATCTTAATTTTTGTCACAAAACGACATCATTTTACGCTCACTGAAGATAATTTATTTCCATTGAATAAAGAAAATTTATTTTCGTTGACTAGAGAAATCCTTTATCCATATAAATAACAAAAAAATATTTCTGCAGTTACTGCAGATAAGTTATCTGTATTTACTCCCAACAAGACATCATTTTGGAATGAAATATTAAAAAATTATAATTAAAAAGACTATATAATCTTGAAGTAAATTAAAATTACAAAAACACACATACCAAAAAATAAAATTACAAAAACACCATAATTTTCACCTTAAAACGATGTCGTAAGAGCTTACTGCAAATATCTTATCTGCAGTAACGACAGAAAAAGCGAATCCTATATATAAATATAAAAGACATGTTTATTTTATAAAAGGGAAAAAAGTTTCCGATGTTACTTAGATAACTTCATTTAATGTTCATCAAAACGACGTCATTTTAAGGTTGAAAAATTAAAAAATTAGAATTATAAAGAATATTTTAACCCTGAAATAAATTAAAATTACAAAAATACCATGATTTCCGTTCCAAAACGACGTTATTTCGATGAACATTAGATAAAGTTGTAACTTTACAAAAAAACAAACCCTTTATAAAATGTCAAATTTAATCGTTGTTTTTATTTATATTGAATGATTTTATAGTATTAATTATATAAGTTATTAAATTTAAGTAGATTAATATCTAAGATTGTATTTTTTTATTATTACGCATTATTTATATAGTTCGATTTGAGTCGAGAACAAAACATTCTATAAAAAGAAATTTGAATTAAAAATCATAAATTAAACTCGAATAACTTCTTACCAATTTATCTGCATGTTTATGGTTAGCATAGTATATTGTAACGAGTGATGAGAAAAATTTACTACCAACTAACTATCTCTATAATTATCATTAGATTAATATTTTATCTCTCTTCAAAAACTTTTTAATAAAATTCAATGGTAATTATGATAATAGTGAGTTGCTAGTGAATATTCTTTGTAGTTAGAATATCTCCACTTGATTGTAAGAACTAAGAAGGTGATAAACATTTATCGATTTACGGGGATGATAAATAAATATTAAAAGAAAAAGGGAGGGAAGGAGGAATAGCGTAAGGTTAAACATCAAACATTAGAGTGTGGCGGTGAGTCTATATCACTTCACTCATAATCTTCTTCTTTTTTTCCGTTTTATTAACACTAACTAACATTACTTTCTTCTTCGTCGCTCTTCTCTCTCTCTCTCTGTCTCTCTCTGACCCTTCTTCTTCTTCTTCTTCTTCTCTTGGGTTTTGGTTTGGGTTTGTTTGGGGTTGGAGTAGTAATAACAATCAACAATGGCGAAGGTGTTGGCGATGAAGCTCTTCTTCTCATTCTTCATCGCCTTCGCTTCTCTCTCTCCCTTCCTCGTCAGATCTGACTCTTCAGATCACCGCTTCAAGGATGGAGATCTCGTCCCTCTCTATGCCAACAAGGTTGGCCCTTTTCATAACCCCAGGTACCCGATCTCACCCATTCAATTATGCTATTACAAACCAATGCACTTTGCTCGATCTGTTGCTACTTAAACCCCAATTCATTTCGTTTATTTCTGAATCTGGATCAATAATGACTAATTTAATGAATTGTTATTAAAATCACTGTTTGAATTTCTTGCAGATTTATGAATTATAGTATATAAGCTGATATATTTGTTGACTTTGTGTTTATTTTGATTTACAGATTATATAATGATGTATTGATATGTTTGATTATAATGTGTTTTTTTTTTTTTGTCTAATCAGTGAGACGTATCGTTATTTTGATCTGCCATTCTGTTTGCCAGGTTGGTTTTCTTCACCTTTTTCAGTGTTTTTTTTTTTTTTTTGTAATTTGTTCTAGGGTTTAGGCTGCTTAGTTTGTTTGAAGGGAAACCTTGTTGGCACAATGGTTTGTATTGTTGCCATGTGACCCGAAGGTCATAGATTCAATTCATTTAATTAGTCTATTGCAAATGCAGCTTAAGGCTGCTTGTTATAGACCTACATAATAGGTCTGATCTTTCTCTGGAGTCTGGACTGTGCGCATCGCCGGAGTTTTATAGCATTAGGCTGCTGCCCTTTTAATTTGTTTGAGGGTTTGGTTGCAGGTGATTTGAAAGAGAAGAAGGAAGCTCTTGGTGAAGTTTTGAATGGGGATCGTTTGGTTAGTGCTCCTTATAAGCTTGAGTTCCAACGGGATAAGGAGTCTGTGGCGGTTTGCAAGAAGACGCTCAAGAAGGAAGAAGTGATGCTGTTTCGATCTGCTGTACGCAAGGACTACTACTTCCAGATGTACTATGATGACTTGCCTATTTGGGGTTTCATTGGGAAAGTTGATAAGGAGGGGAAAGACCCTAGTGATTATAGATACTACCTTTACAAGCATATTCATTTTGACATATTTTATAACAAGGACCGTGTCATTGAAATCAACGTACGAACGGATCCAAATGCTCTTGTTGACCTTACAGAGGATAATGAAGTTGATGTGGAATTTATGTATACTGTAAAGTGGAAGGAGACTAACACTCCTTTTGATAAGCGGATGGACAAGTACTCTCAATCATCCTCGCTGCCCCATCATCTGGAAATCCACTGGTTCTCAATTATAAATTCATGCGTGACAGTCCTCCTTCTAACTGGTTTTCTTGCAACTATTTTGATGCGGGTCCTTAAGAATGATTTTGTCAAGTAAGAAGCATTTATTATCTGTGTTCTTTGGTGTGCCTATTGACAAAGTTAGGGAATCTCTGTTCTTTTCTTGCTGAATTATAGATGTTACCCCTGTTTGACTTCTAAATAGGTATGCCCATGATGAGGAATCTGCTGAGGACCAGGAAGAGACTGGTTGGAAATATATCCATGGAGATGTATTTAGGTTTCCCAAGTTCAAGTCTATATTCGCAGCTGCCCTTGGCTCTGGTTCCCAACTGTTTACCCTGTAAGTTTTTCTGCCCCCTGCCCCCTTGAGATGTCTCTATTACTCCAGAAGCTCGTTTCAGGAAAATTAAATTTTGATATTTTATGTACTAATTCATCTAAATAAACTGAATTTATGCATGCTATGCAGTACGGTATTCATATTCATATTGGCACTTGTTGGTGTATTTTATCCTTACAATCGAGGGGCACTATTTACTGCACTGGTTGTCATATATGCACTCACTTCTGGAATTGCTGGGTATACTGCAACCTCATTTTATTGTCAACTGGAAGGAACAAACTGGGTATTTACCTCCAAATCTTCTCTGCAATTTAGTCCAGTATCCATTAAAGTTAAACTTGCATTCTTTTCTCAGTCATCAGTTGTTTTATTTGTCCTTTTTGTCATGACAGGTTAGGAATCTGCTATTGACTGGATGCCTTTTCTGTGGACCTCTGTTTTTGACATTTTGCTTCCTGAACACTGTTGCAATTGCTTACAATGCTACTGCTGCCCTCCCATTTGGCACAATTGTTGTTATAGTTCTCATATGGACGCTTGTTACGTCTCCTTTGCTTGTTTTGGGCGGGATTGCTGGGAAGAATAGCAAGGCTGAATTTCAAGCTCCTTGTCGCACAACTAAATATCCAAGGGAGATTCCACCTTTGCCATGGTATCGCGGAGCAATTCCTCAGATGGCAATGGCAGGATTTTTGCCTTTCAGTGCTATATACATTGAACTTTACTATATATTTGCTAGTGTTTGGGGTCACAGGATTTACACTATCTACAGCATCCTGTTCATTGTCTTCATCATTCTCTTGATTGTTACTGCTTTCATTACTGTGGCGTTGACATACTTCCAGCTTGCTGCTGAGGATCATGAGTGGTGGTGGAGGTATGAAATTTACTTACTATTTATCATAAATTTCTATCCTGTCTCTATTCGTATGATTGGATGTTTATATTCCTTGTGGCTGGGTAGTGAATGAGATGTCAACTGATTTCTCAATTAACTGGTATAACTGATGTATGATGATGGATGGATATTGGATTAAGTGGTCAGAATTTGGCTCCTCTTAAGTGAGGGATGCTCTTTAGAGGGAAGAGTAGAGAATTTTAAATCAATGGCTGAGATTGTAATAAAACACCTGCACATATATAACAAACCATGAGGTTGTTAAAATTCACTATTTTTTTTTACCCCCCAATACGGTTATAATTCCGTACTTTCTCCTCTATAATACAACACTCACTTTGGAGGAACCAAATTCCGATAGTAAATATGAAATACCAGGATAATTTTATTTAATCTCTTCATTATTACAGATATAAATATTTTTCCAATGAAAATGAGTTATTATGATAGATCAAAATGCACGAACTTCCTAAGACAAAAAGTATTGGTAATAATGTTTTTGTCTTTGACAAGTCACTTCAATGTTTGGAACTTCATAATTGAATTGGCTGATTCTTTATTGATTGTTTGTAAAGTTCTGGACTCATGAACAAGTATGGATAAATATTCTTGCTTTCATTTTTCTATTTGTGTTTCTATATATGACCTTCATGCCACCATTCCATAGGAAAAAATGGGCTCTCAAGAGTGCAAGCTTTCTTGCTTTATGCATTTCTTTACTCTCATTATCATATTTTTGGAAAATGCACTCATGAAATGAATCACATGGAGTTCCACGAGGCCTGAGTTTAAGTGAAATTTATACCTGTGTTATTTTCTTACAGATCATTCCTATGTGGTGGTTCAACTGGCTTATTTATCTATGCCTATTGTCTGTATTACTACTATGCGCGCTCCGATATGTCTGGATTCATGCAGACCTCGTTTTTCTTCGGATACATGGCCTGTATATGCTATGGTTTCTTCTTGATGCTTGGAACTGTTGGATTCCGGGCAGCTTTGCTCTTTGTTCGTCACATATACCGATCCATCAAGTGTGAGTAGGTATTTTGTCCTCTCACGTCCTCTAGAGCTATTTTCTTCATTTCATAGGCATTCTGTAGAAAATTATAGTAATTTTGCAGTTCTTTTGTGTAATGTAAGGGAAGCTGGGTTGGGTGGGTTTCTGGCTTCCAGAGCTACTTGTTGGATATCACAAAGGGTACTTTTGGGGATAACGTCTGTACTACCATCTCTTTAACAAAACTCTTGCAATCCTTCTTTTTCTTTTTGGTCTTTTTGAACTTGCTTCATCATTTCAGTTTTCTAGCTGTGTCAAAACAACTACATTCTACAGAAATTATGGCTATCCAAATTGCAATACAATGGAGCGTCTCTACATAGAATTTGAAAGTGTTATAAATTCTATTGGATATTACACCAGTACCAATTTTGAGACACAAAATGCTTCACAAATTCAAGCATTACAGAGTATCAAACTTTAACACAGAATCATGAATACTGAGGTAAATTTCCATTCCCATCAAAACAATTATAATTTCAGACTAAGACCAAATCTAAGCAGCTAGCAAAAAGGGTTGAAAAGACATATCCTTCTATTGCGGTCTTATAAGCTAATAAGCAGCTAAAATATCAGTTGCGGTCGTTGGCACTCGCAGAATAAAGTCCTCCTAAGTCCTAACCTTTCTGGTTGCTGCGGTTTGAGTCTTTTCATTTCGCCAGCGTATGTAAGTAATTGTTCAAAAAAAGCAGTTATTAGTATATGTCATGAATATTAATAATTTAATACTATTATTTTTCTTTTCCATATTATTAATATCAAATTCAAAAAATAAGTTATAATTTCAAAAATATTTCTTTTTATTTAAATTATATAATTTAATATAATTATATAATATTTACGTATTACATTTTTGAGAGTCTTGGATAGTGGTAAGGAAACAACCTCTTTACATTAAGGTTGTGTTTAATTGAATCCTAACAAAGTCGAGGATCTTTGTGGATTGAAATTTGATCTTTTAATAACCCATTAGTCCTTTGTTTTTTGTTTTTAAATGTATAATATCGGTCATCGGTTAGGCTAACCAATTATAAAGGCTGAAAAGAATAAATACAAACCTTGCCTAACTTATTAAAAACAAAAAAGAAGGAGGCAAAAACATTGTTATCCATGGTTATTAGTATCTTATGATACTCGATATGATTCATAACGATTCACTAGCCCAGCGATACGTATTGTGGGATGTATCAGAAAAGGGTTGTTTGTATCGCTGTATCTTATGATATGATATGATATGATACGCGTATCACACTATACAAAAAGTAAATCAAAATTTATAATTTATAATATAAAAAAATAAATAAATGTTTGATTTGAGATTTTAGTTTAAAAAAAAAACTAAAAGGATCCTTTTTAAAAGAGAATAATGGATTAGTTATCTCACTATAGATATTGATATTGATAGTAGTGATAATATTAGTCATAATTAGAGGTGAAAGTGGGCTGGGCTGGGCCAAGCTTTGCCCCAAAAAGCCCAAACCTACGTCAAAAAATTTCAATTTGGCCTGACCCAAGCCTAGTATGAGTCTAACTGTTAACCTGTTTTGGTCCGTTTATAAAAAACATCTATGCGAAGGAGGATTTCCTTCACTATATCTTCCGGAATACTATCAACCATTGTAACTTGTAATGGTAGGGAAGAACAGGTAGTTTTGACGATGAGGACTGAGGAGAGTACTCTTCTCAGTGATAAAACCCTAATAGTATTGTATCAATATATATATGATAAAAAAACTAAACCCCGAAAAAGCCCATAGAACTAAAGCCCGTAGATTGAAAAACCCTAATGGACTCAAATTTTTTTTTTTTTTTTTGGAAAAACGAAAATCAATATTCATTAATAATATTTATATGGTTATACTTATACGGTGATATTTCAAAACTCCTTTAAATTTATAAATATCAAATTTATTATCAAGAATAATATTGATTTTTCTTTTTCTTTTTCTTTCCATTTACCCTGATATGATATTGAGTTTTTTTTTCTTTCCTTATTATTGAAAATATGATATTGATTTTCTTTTTCTTTTCTTATTTGGTTATTCTAATGCGTTATTTATTCGAATAAATATCAAACAAAGAGCAGAATCACATTACATATATAATTTGACTTTATTACAAGGTCTATTGAGTCAACTTTGATCGAAGAGAGGAAGATTGATATATAATTTAAAAAGTATGACAAATTGATATATCAATTTAAAAGGGGGCAATTTAGTTAATCAACCTAAACTATTCAACATGAAAATTAGAAATATATTAAAGTTATTTATTTCAACTAGATTATAAAGCAATGACCAAGCTTCCCATTTTAATATCATGAAATCATTAATACTTGATCCAGGTAAAAAGATAAAATATTGTAATTTAAATAAAAAAATGATATTGCAGTAACTTTTTTTTTTACACTAAATAATGCCAAAAAATTTAAAAATTGATAAGCCTTACCCTAAGTCCACCTTGCACATGCTAAGATTAGAATGTTTAGGACCCACTTGAATTAATACTGAGAGATAATAGCAAATCATGTTTGTAAGTATTTCCATTTTTTTGGGGGGCTGCCATCGCAATATGATGAGAAAAACTATTACAAACCAAACCTTGGGATCAAACTTATCAAACCAACTCATGAATTTTGAAAGATAAAAAAACAGAGAAAATGTTTTCACTGTTATAGAAGTAGGAGGGTAGAAAACTTTAGTGAGGGAGAATCTTGGGCTGGAATGGGTGATCTATTCCTTGGCTTCCTGTCATTTGGAACTTTTGTAAGTTATTGTTAGAATTGAATATCTACACAGATGCAAGAGACAACCATATTTGTGTATCTATAAAAAAAAAATTTCTTTTCTATTCTTCTTTATTGCTCTTTCTCTTGATATCTGATACCAATTTGTTAGAATTGAATAAGTGTCCGTTTTTAATTAATGGGTTTAGAAGTTTCATGTTTAGGATTGAATGATGGTTAGCCGTTTTTAGCAATTTTTTTTCGTTTATGTTTTATGACTTTTAATAGTTTTTAAGTTACTTTTAGCAAGCTACAACATATAAGAAGATGTAATCGTTATAAACAAAAGTGTACAAGTAAGCAAATTTTGTTTTTGTTTTTTAAAACAGACATTTTAACGTTTATCTAATAATAGTTATTTCTTGCCCATTAACACCAACATTTGACATCTTCGTTGAAATTATAAGTGAGAAAGCAGATGAAGGTGAATGATTTGTGCTCATCAACAATGAGTTATAGAAAGTATTAGGAACTTAGAACAAAGGTATGATGTCAATAATGATTCATCTAGCTAAAAAAGCCATTTTAGCAAGGGTAAAACTGCAGTGAATGCTCACCTCTCCCTTAATTTTAATTTATTTTTGTAGTATTTTAAGCATAAATAACATTTTTTAACAATAATAGGCGATTAATACTAATAGTCAGTCTCTTCCTAAAAATATTTATAATAATTAATATTTTCTATATGTCTTAATAATACTTATAATTTTAAAGTTTTATATTTTCGCACCTTATTATAAAAAATTATGGCTATGCCGCTGGATAAAAGTAATCATATGTAGCTAATACTCTCGCATTTTTTAGTGTGAGAGTACCAATTATCAACGTGTTACATAGAAATTTTATTTTGGGTTAAAGGAGCCATCATTCTTCAAATTGACTGTACAGCTTTGCATTTTAACGTTTTTGTGTAGCTAGAAGGTTTAATGACATAAACAAACATTTTATCTGAATTTAAATATGTGTTTTATATTTCTCATTGAACATGAGAAGTTGTAGAGACAAAAAGCATGTGAGGCCCGTATGTTAGAAAAGATTACTTGTTGGACCCACGTTGGCACGAAAATCGAAGGGTGTGTAGGAAAATTCAAATTCTCATGTTAAATGAGAATTATAAAACCCTTTAAATATACATATACAATTATTATTTATTAGCAATACAATACCTAAAAAAGTAAATGGCAACCGGCCAACGTTAGGGAGAATAAAAGCTTGGCTCAGTACATCAATGAGACTAGGAAAATAGTGATATGTATCTATTAATCTCGCTCCATTTCATCCAACAAGATAAAATCTTAAAACTGATATTACTCTTGGCAATGTACAATGAGAATTAGTGCTCTGTAAAATAAGAGAATTGAATCTAATTTTTTTTAAATCAATTTTCAGAATCGAACTAACTTTATGTATCTATTAAGCCCCCACATTCAAGCTTAAGCACGCTACAATAGAGAACTTCTGATTCGAAGTGGGCGCTTAAGCCCCCAAATTCAGACTTAAGCTCCCTCATACGAATCTGCACTACTGTCTAGGAGGCTTAAGCCCCCAAATTCAGGCCTAAGCGCCCCACAACGAGCTTAAGTGCCCCAGAAACCCAACTTAGGCCCATTCGATTATTCACTTAGGTCATAGATTCTTTGTCAATAAAAACACATTCTGGGGCAGAAGTACAGAGTTTTACAGACTTTTTGACATTCTTGGAGAGTTCTTGGTACTTGGAGGCAGAGGGAACGCTGAGAAACACCCGGTTTATGTTTGTGAGAGGTGGAGACAGATCAGAATCAAGTCTGCACTGGAGTTTTGGTCTACCAAACAATTTTTTGATAACATTCCTGAGAATTTCACTTTCTCAGCATATTCTGCAAATCATGATTCCCTGGAACAAAAAGATTTCTGCAATATGAAACTTCCCCTTATACTTTCAGTAGAGATGTCAAATGTTGGCGTTGATGGGTAAGAAATAACTTTCTCTCAACAAGAATTCCAAAGGACAGGAAGCCAAGGAATATATCACTCATTGCAGCCCAAGATTCTCCCTGACTAAAGTTTTCTACCCTCCTACTTTTATAAATACGAAAACATTATTTTCAACATTTTATGAGATGGTTTGTAATAGTTTTGCTAATGAATAAGTCTGCCCGAAAGAACAATGAAAATACTTACAAACATGATTTGCTGTTATCTCTCAATATTAATTCAAGTGGGCTAAACATTCTAATCTTATCACGTGCCAGGAGGACTAAGATTAAGGTTTACCATTTTTTTTTACATTATTGGGTGTAAGAAAAAATCAAATTACTACAATTTTGTATTTTTTATGTAAATTATAATATTTTAACTTTTTCCCCCACATCAAATATTAATGATATCATGATATTAAAATGGGTAGCTTGGTCCATTGCTTTATAATCTAGTTTAAAAATATAATTTTATAATTTCTAATTTTTAAGTTGAATAATTTAGGTGGTTAATCAAATCATACCCTTTTAAATTCATTTATCAATTTGTCATACTTTTTAAATTATATAACAATCTTCCACTATTCGATCAAAGTTATGGTCTCGCAATTAAGTCAAATTATATATGTAGTTTGACTTTATTCACTGTTTGATATTTAATCGATTAAATACAACATTAGACTAACCAAATAAGAAAAAAAAATTAATATCATATTTTCGATAATAAGGAAAGAAAAAGAAAAATCAATATTATATCAGGATAATATGGAAAAGAAAAGAAAAATCAATAATAAAATTACTATTATTATCGATAATAAATTTGATATTTTTAAATTTATTGGAGTTTTGAAATAGGGTTCGCTTTTTCTGCAGTTACTGCAGATAAGTTATCTGCAAGAATTCCAATACGACGTCATTTTGGTGTAGAAATCATGATGTTTTTGTAATTTTAATTTATTTCAGGGTTATAATAGTCTTTATATTTATAATTTTTTAAGATTTCAATACTAAAACGACGTCATTTTGGGAATAAATGCAGATAACTTATGTGCATTAACTGCAGAAACATTTTTCCCTTTGAAATATTACCGTATAACATTATTAATATTATTAATGAATATTGATTTTTCTTTTTCCTTTCCTTATTTACCAAAAAAACCGAGTACATTGAATTCTGTGGACAAAAAATTGAAAATATCTGTATCAAATTATCATAGTCAATAATAAATTTGATATTTTTAAATTTAGAGAGATTTGAAAATATCACAATATTGATGGGAATTATATTTCGTAATCCTTAAAAATTCAAATATAATAATATAATTTTTTTTCCCATTTTTCCTTAAAATGGGTTGACACGACACGAATTTGACACGACACGAATACATCAACATTAACACGACACGAATTTTTATTCGTGTCAAAATCTTCAACACTGACATGACACAGTTTTTTTGCGGGTTGACACGACATGAATAACATGCAAAATAGGGGTAAAAATGATAATTGACAAAAAAAATTAAAAATATGGTTCAAAATTTTAAAAAAAATTAAAAATTAAAAATAAAAATAAAATAATTAAAAAACATATGGGTCAACACGAACACGACACGAATTTCTTACGTGTCATTTTTTCCTAACACGAACACGACACGAATTTTTGTACGGGTCAACTCGAACACGAATTTTAATGTCGTGTAGCGGGTCGACCCACGTATTATAACCTATATTGACACCCCTACCCCAGCCCCCTAGGTCCACCCTGGGAAGGAGATGTTGCAGCTGAAGATTGAAGTCAATTCTAGTCTAAAACAAAAGGGATATTATATGTTTATAATAAAAAGGGATATTATATAGATGAAAAATAAAATGAAAATTAAAAAAAAAATAACTATTGAAAAAAAAAAAGTTAAGGCTTACCAAATTTTAATTTTTTTTGGCATTATTTGGTGTAAATAAAATCAAATTACTACAATTTCATATTTTTTTTATTTAAATTACAATATATTTTTACCTGCATCATATATTAATGATTTCATGATTCTAAAATGGGAAGCTTGGCCATTGCGGTATAATCTAGTTAAAATATATAACTTTAATATATTGGCTTTTTTGACCATTTTTCCATTAATTAATTAATTAATAACCATTTTACTTCTTATCCAAAACTATCTAACATTCTGCCCCTTTTTAATCGATTAACTTGAAGATTTAATCGATTAAATAGTCAAAATTGACAAAAATTGTTGACTTGAAGATTTAATCGATTAAATATTCAAGTTAATCGATTAAATTTCACTCTTAATTTATTTAATCGATTAAAACTAATATTTAATCGATTAAATATCCCAAATGAGCGTGAAAGCTTTGATTGAATGAGACAAACACGGTATTGAAGGTTATTTGAATTTTGAATTTAATGTAATAGGAGTTGATTGCGATTTATATTTAATAGGAGGTGATTGCGTCCTATTAAATACAAAATACAATCAGCTTCTATTAAATACAAAACGCAATCAGCTCTTATTAAATACAAATCGCAATCAACTCTTATTATATTAAATTCAAAATTCAAGTTATGAGACTGAAATTTGACCTTTGACACGGTATTGGAGGTTTTTTAAATTTTGAATTTAATGTAATAGGAATTAATTTCGATTTGTATTTAATAGTAGCTGATTGCGTCCTATTAAATACAAAATGCAATCAGCTCCTATTAAATACAAAACGCAATCAGCTGCTATTAAATACAAATCGCAATCATATCCTATTATATTAAATTCAAAATTCAAGTTATGAGACTGAAATTTGACATTTGTTGCCTGTTGGGAGATTTAATCGATTAACTTGAAGATTTAATCGATTAAATCTCCAAGTCAACCATTTTTGTCAATTTTGACCATTTAATCGATTAAATCTTCAAGTTAATCGATTAAAAATGGGCAAATTGGTAGATAATTTTGGATAAGAGCAAAATGGTTATTAATTAATTAATATAGGGCAAAACGGTCAAAAAGTCTTAATATATTTCTAATTTTTATGTTGAATAATTTAGGTTGATTAATTAAATTATCCCCTTTTAAATTTATGTATCAATTTGTCATACTTTTTAAATTATATAACAATCTTCCTCTATTCTATCAAAGTTGATCAAACGGGCCTCGTAATCAAGTCAAATTATATATATAGATTGACTTTGTTCACTGTTTGATATTTAATCGATTAAATGCGGCATTAGACTAAACAAATAAGAAAAGAAAAGAAAAATTAATATCATAAAAAATCAATATTATATCAGGATAATACAGGAAAGGAAAAGAAAAGTCAATAATAATATTACTATTATTATCGATAACAAATTTGATATTTTTTAAATTCATTGGATTTTTGAAATATCACCGTATAACCATATTAATATTATTAATGAATATTGATTTTTCTTTTTCCTTCCTTATTTACAAAAAAAATGAGTACATTGAATTTTGTGGACAAAAAATTGAAAACATCAATCGTTAAATTATCACTGTCAATAATAAATTTGATATTTTTAAATTTCTAGAGATTTGAAAATATCACAATATAAATGAGAATTATATTTCATAATCATTAAAAATTCAAATATAATAATATAATTTTTTTCCCATTATTTATCACCGTATACACGAGAACCATATTCAAAAATCCTTGCAAATTAAAAAACGACAATATAATAATATATTGATTTTTTTCTTATTCGTAAAAAAAATCCCATGAATTGATTGTTTTAGATGAAAAAAAAATTTATTAATCAAATTATCAGAATAAATTTGATGTTTTTATATTTTTAAAAATTTAAAATCTTAGATATGTTAGACAAGTAATAATAATTTAAAATATAAATTAATTAATATATAATTTGAAAAATTAAGATAAATTAGTGAATTTTAAAAAAGGCAATAAATTTTATCCACATAGTTTTGTAGATTTTTCGTTCTACGGGATTTAATGTTATGGGCCTTTTCAATCCACGGGCTTTAGTTTTTTTCTTCTTTTTATATACAATAGAATAGTATTAGGGTTGTTTTGTCACAGAAGAGTTGTCTCTCTACTTTCCCCATCGTCAAAGCAGCTACCTGTTCCCTACCATTACCAATTACAAACAATGTCTGGATATTGTGTTCCGGTAGATATAGTGGAGAAAATCCTCCATTGCCTACCGCCTAAAAGCGTTGGAAAATGCATGGCAGTGTGCAAATCTTGGAACTTATTGATTAAAAGTCATCGCTTCTTGTACTCTTATCAACCTCGCTCACTCTCCTCCACTCCTCCCTTCCTTGTCAAGACCTCACATTATCAGTATCATTGTCTATCCTCCTCCTCAAATATGATCGAATCCTCATTTTCTTTAACTCCTAAAGATGAATACATGTTTGTAGGCGCTGTCAACGGCCTCGTTTGCCTCACTTCCTACAAGAAAAGGAATTTCATCGTCTTTAACCCTCTGACGCAGAGAAGCATCCGATTCCCAATGTCCCAAACATTGTGTAACTCAAACCTAGATTCTGATCTTGGTTTGAAATTTGGATTTGGGTTTGATTCAAAGAAGAATGATTTCAAGGTGCTACATACTCCTTACACTGACGACTGCAAGGTGGAGTTGTATTCGCTCAACGAAGGTGCTTGGAGGGTTCTTAATAACACTCCATTCAGGAAACACGTGGATAGGTATTATGGGCAACAATTATTTTTCCAGGACAGTGTGCATTGGCGTGCCTGGAATACAACATTCAACGATTACCGCATAGTGATGTTCAATGTGGTGGAGGAGAAGTTCAGCGAGATGGAGCTTCCAAAAGTGTTGGCTAGGTCCTTTTGGTCGTTGAACATGACTGTGATCGATGGTTGCCTCTCGGTTGTAGAGTACGACCTTCAAGATAATACTAATATATGGATGAAGAGAGAGTCATGGAGCAAAATTTACAGTCTTTCTTTATCTAGGGCAAATATTATAACCCTATGGGGACAGAATATGAGTTCTGAAGTTTTAATGACTCCATTTTTCTGGTCTAATTCAGATTTCAATTCAATGTCATTGCATTCATATGATCTCAAGAGCCAAGAGATGAGAGATCTTGGGGTCAAAAGTTCTTCCATAGATTTATGTGCTCCTGACTTCACGTACAGCTTGATTTTGCTTGACAAAGAGAGCTATGCTGATGTTTCTGGTTTGTTTACTATACTAATGCTTTCTTTATTGTAGTTTTGTATTCATTTGGTGGATATTAAGATTTTTTTTTTATTTACTAGGCGAAGCCAAATCAAGGCGGAAGCTGAAAAGGAAGAAATTGATGGATGATTATTACCAATCATCAAGCGAAGCCAAATCAAGGCAGAAGTTGAAAAGGAAGAAATTGATGGATGATCATTACCAAGCCAAATCAAGGCAGAAGCTGAAAAGGAAGAAATCGATAGATGATGATCATTACCAAGCCAAATCAAGGCAGAAGCTGTAAAGGAAGAAATTGATGGATGATCATTACCAAGCCAAATCAAGGGAGAAGCTGAAAAGGAAGAAATTGATAGATGATAATCATTACCAAGCCAAATCAAGGCAGAAGCTGAAAAGGAAGAAATTGATAGATGATGATCATTACCAATCATCAGGAGAAGCCAAATCAAGGCAGAAGTTGAGAAGGAAGAAATTGATAGATGATGATTATTACCAATCATCAGGCGAAGCCAAATCGAGGCAGAAGCTGAAAAGGAAGAAATTGAATTGATAGATAATTATTACTTGAATATATATGTCTTTATTATCCATAATGTTGGCATGTTGCCTTTCACTTTTCTATATGTTATATTTCTTGTAATCATATATTCATATTAGTATATTTAAATCCCACTAAAATGTTTGTTTATGCAAACTTATAAAATCAATTTGAAGAATGCTAGTTACTAAAATTCAAATCTTTTAATACAATTTTAGGGTAACACATTGACAATCAGTTCTCTTACCAAAGATTATGCCAATGTGTAATATATTTATTCTAGTTATTTATTCTAGTTAGGATAAACAAGAGTAAATAAAAAATTATGGTCGCCTAAGTATTGAGTCTGTATGTACACCTTATTTTGTACAAGGCTGGAGATCACCGCTTCCGATCACCCTTTTCATAACCCCAGGTACCCGATCTATTTACTGATATATATATATATATATATATATATATATATATAAATTAGAATTGGAATTGATATTGTTTTTATTTAAATGGACTGTAATGTCTTCAAGTTTTTGTGTATTAAATCTATTGGTTTCTCACAGATCCGATGCTAATTCTGAACAACGCAGTTTCTTTATAATGGACTCTGAATGTTAAACTATGTCAGAATAGAACATCATGAGGGGTTGAATTGAAAGCCATACTATGTCGACACGTTTTTAAAGATATGGTGTGATTTTGGCAATGAATTGTCCTTCATGTTATTCTTTTTTATAATCTTAAGTTGGCCAATACATAAGTATAGTTGTTTCTAGGTGGTCAATCATATGGGTGGTTTTTGTGAATTGTCCCTTGTGCAAAAGAAGGATGCAATTACTGCATATAGATGAGTAAATGGATCTATGATGTTACCTGAATATCCTGAAGGGATATGATGTGGGTTATTTAATGTTAGGGTTTTATTTTTCTTATGTTGCATGAGATAAGTTGTCTCATGCAACAAACAAAAAATGGATGGAACCCACTTTTTTATTTTCTCTCTCTTCCTTTATAGTGGGTCCCACCCATTTTGTGTGTTTCATGAGACAACTTGTCTAAACGTTAAAGTAAAATACACAGTTTTTTTAGTCTTGACTGTATCTGATGTGTATAACTTGTTTATTTTATAAATGTGACTAAATACTCTTTGTCCTAGTCTCTAGCATTTCTTTTTTTATCTAGGTGTCAACTTTCTACCAAAGTAAACCTTTCCTCTCACAACTAGGAGAAATCTAATGGGGTAGATGCTAGATGTTATACATTAATTGTTGCTAATTTCATAAATAAATAATATTACCAGCAGGTTATTGTTAAATATTATGAAATGAATGGCCATACAGCACCTGCACAGGCTGCATATGTATGTTCATTTTCTTCAAGGAAAGTATTCACTAAGTTATTTCAACCTATTGGGACATACAGCACCTGCACAGGCTGCATCACTACTGTTATTAGGACCTTTTCTAGATTATTGGTTGACAAACAAAAGAGTTGACAGATATGATTACAACACTGGCTCTTTGGTAAGTACTAGATAATGGAAAAATATAAATGCTATTAAATTAAATATTTAGAGGCCAAATCATTTGTTTTCTCCGTGAAAATGAGTGTATCTGTGCATGTATGTGTAGACTGACATGGATATGCATAATATAGTGGATGAATTGATGTGTTGAATCCATATTGATTTGATATTTGACCTGGAAATGTATCCACGTGGTTGTGCATATGATGTATAGGGTCTTTGTTGGCAGGCCTTTGTCTATCTCTTTGCACATGATTTATTTAGACATTAGTCATTCCTCAAAAACTAATTTTTCAAAGAGGCCATTTAGATCTAAATTGCTAAGTAAATTTTTGGCTGTTGACAGAATTGAGAGAGAGAGAGAGAGAGAAGAGTTTGAGAGAATAATTGGAATGAAGTTGTAAACTTGTAATTACTTTCCATGTAGTCAGTTGGCTTTCTTGTAGCCGATTACATCTTGTTCTAGCAGATTAAGATAAACTAACTAATTTGAAATGTAACTAACCTATTGAGATAACACCATTTGAAATATAATTAACATAATTTGAAATAATTTAGCTTGGTTTTTGTAATGCTCGGCCGCTTCAAGAATCAATGACTATCCCCACATACTAACACGAGACTTTTCAGTGTGCTTTTTCCTCACTCGCACACTTCCCGGGAAAACTTCCCAGGAGGTCACCCATCCCAGAATTGCTCCAAGTCAAACACGCTTAACTGTGAAATTCTTCCTTTCCGGGCTACCGAAAAGCAGATGCGTCTTGTTAGTATAGGTAATACCAATTAATTCTTATAAGTTATCCCAAACTGTGCAGTCTCATACCTGCACAGTCTTTGGAATCCCTCTCTTTTGAGTGTCGATTTCATTCATTCATGCATGTAACCCCCCGCTGGAAGCCTGTCAGGAGCCGCTCCTTGTACATGCCCTTTCGCACCGGCGATTACTCCCCGCCTTCGTCAGCGCTCGGGATGTTACAGTTTTGGCCTTTTGTTTTGCTGAAATAAACTTTCAGTCATAGTGATGAAACATAAATCTTTTTTAATGGTTTCACTTAAGAGTTTTTCTTGGTCTTCCTCTACCTCTAATCATTTGCTTATCCTCCATCTAATCAACTCTTTTAATTGGGGATTCCATTAGTCTTCTTCTCACATGTCCAAATTAGGTGTGATTCTACCATCTTTTCCTCAATAGGTGCAATTCGTTCCTAATATATTCATTCCTAATCTCATCTTTTCTTGTATTACCATTTACCACTCATCCAAAGCAACATTCCTTCTGCACTTGTTGGACCATTATCGCTCAACATTCAGTGCCATAAAGCATCACAATCTTGTGAATTTGTGGTAAAGTTTTCCTTTTAGTTGAAGAAGCACCTTTCTATCACAAAGAACACATGAAGCATTCCTCCATTTCATTCACACAACTTGTAAGAAAGGTCTGACTTAGATGAGGAATTGATTTTTTTTTTCTTTGTGATCCTACTAAGTGACATCTCTATCAAAAAACAATCTTTAAGATGGTGGAAAAATCATGTTTCGTTTTGAAGTTTTACCCAACTTTTAATTTTTTTCCCTCAGTTTTTATTGTGCCAATTTTGTCCTAAGACAAAAATATGTTTAACATATATGATATAATTTATCAGAAAGATTAATCATAATTTCATCAACTATTTACAAGTTTGAGGAAAAGAAAACATTCAACAAAACTTGAGGATTTAATGACAAAAGTGAAACAAAAGGTTGGGGAACAAAGTTGAGAACAGTGTGTGAATTGAAGAACCTAATTTTGCTGTGTAATTCATAAGCATTTACAGTGCTCAATCAATGTAAAGATAAGCATGATAAATCATGAGTACTCATGAAGCACCTTTTGTTACTTTTTGGCTTTGTCTTATGTTGGTTGATATTTTCTTAATACTTTCACTAAGTAACTCTTCATTTTCTTGGTTTTGGCTAGACGTTCATAATTATGTCATGCACTATTGCAGTTGGTACCATCCTCAGCTAATTTATTTGCATTGGGAGATTCACTGCTGTTTCTTTTCAAGTAACTCTTCATCAATTATTTTATTTGTCCTTTTTGTCATGACATGACAGGAAGGGTCAACTTGGCTCAGCGGTAAGCTTGCTTGCCGTGGTGTGTCAGGTCGCGGGTTCGAATTAGCCTCTCTACAAAAAGTAGGGGAAAGGCTGCCTAGAGTATTCCCTTCTCCAGACACTCACGAAGTGGGTATTTGAACTGGGTCGGCCCTTTTTTGTCAATGACAGGTTAGGAATCTGCTATTGACTGGATGCCTTTTATGTGGACCTCTGTTTTTGACATTTTGCTTCCTGAACACTGTTGCAATTGCTTAAAATGCTACTGCTGCTGCATTTGCTGCCGCCGCCGCCGCCGCTAGTGGCGTGGATCCTTCAGCCTTTTCCTCCTCCCTGAGTTCCTTGCTCGGTGGTGCCTGGAATTCGCGACTTGTAATGATGCTGATGCTGTTGATAATGTGTTGCTTAGTTATGAACATAGGCTTTGTGGAGGTGAGGATTATGTTTATTTGCTTAAGGAATTTGGGAATACTGGTCATTTCTTGCAAGCCACTAAGTGCTATGATTTTGCCATTTGGAGGGTGAATGGGATGGTTATTAAGGGTAAGCTGACAAGCACCATGGTTAGTACTCTTGGTAGGTTGGGGAAGATTGAGCATGCCTTGAGGCTATTTGAAATGGCCAAGTATGAAGGATATGGAAACACTGTTTATTCCTATTCCTCCATGATTAGTGCATTTGGCCGAAATGGGCGCTTTCCTGATGCCGTACGTTTGTTCAGGTTCATGAGAAACTTTGGCTTGGAACCCAATTTGATTACCTATAATGCATTGATTGATGCAGGGGCCAAAGGGCAAGTGGAATTTGACACAGTTGTGAAGTTTTTTTATGAAATGGTTGCCAGCGGCATCTTGTCTGATAGGGTTACTTACAATTCACTTCTTTGTGCTTGTGTCCCTAAGGGTTTATGGGAACTGGCTCAAAACTTGTTAAGAGAAATGGAACGGATGTATATATTTATAATACATATTTGGATGCACTATGGATTTAGCCGGTAAGGTTATGGCAGAGATGCCAGCTAAGAAACTTTTTCCCAATGTTGTGACTTATAGTCTGTTGGTTTTGACCGGGTGTCTTATAATACCCTGGTTGCAGTTTATGCGAAGCTTGGTTGGTTTGAGGAGGCTCTCAATAAATGCAAGGAGATGGAGAGTTGTGGTATAAAAAAAAAATGTAGTAACTTATTATGCACTTTTGGGTGGGTATGGGAAGCATGGCATGTATGACGAAGTTGAGAGTATATTTGAAGAGATGAAAGCAAAAAATATATATCCAAATACGTTAACTTACTCAACAATGATTGATGTGTAGTAGGGGTGTGCAAAATAACTAAAAAAATGGGTCGAACCATGAACCGAACCGAACCGCTCCATAAAATAACCGGTTTTAAAAACTAATTCATGAACCGAACCGGTTTTTAAAGAACCGGTTCATGAACCGAACCGGTTTTTAGAACCGGTTTAAGAACCGAACCAGTTTTTAGAACCGGTTTAAGAACCGAACCGTTTCCGAACCGAACCGAACCGAACAATTTTCAAACCAAACCAAATTAATTTTTATAACTTTTTTTTTTAATTTTTAAATTTTTAAATTTTTGTTCTTTTCAAAAGAGGGTCGACCCGAACCGGTTCCAAACCGAACCGAACCACTTTCGAACCGAAGCATTTAAACCAATTCGGTTCGGTTTTTTCAAAAAATCCGGTTCGATTCGACCCATGAACATCCCTAATGTGTACACTAAAGGTGGAATGTATGTATAGGAATTCAATGGATGTTTACAAAGAGTTCAAGCAGCGAGGGTTGGAGGTTGATGTTGTCTTTTATAGTGCAGTAATTGATGCTCTATGCAAAAATGGGTTGGTGGAGTCTTCTATGATGTTGCTTGATGTGATGACAGAGAAAGGAATTAGGCCTAATGTTGTCACTTATAACTCCATAATTGATGCTTTTGGCCAGTCTTTGGCTTTGGAATGTGGGGTGAATACTTCTTTAGGAGCCGATGAGTATCAAATCGAACCTTCATGTGGGGTGAATACTTCGACAACCTTGTTACTATCTACTTTGACAATGTTTTGAATTGGGTATGTAACTAAGTAATTTGAGTTAGTTATTATTTTATTTTATTTTTGGTATTTAGAGTTAGTTATGTTTTTTTTGGTACATGAGTTAGTTATGTTTTTTTTTTTTTTTTTTTGATAACAAGTTAGTTATGTTTTAGTTTTAGGTGTATTGAGTATTATTTTTTTATTTTTTATTTTTTTAATGATTTTCAAAAATAAAAAAAATACTAGATTTTGATTTTAAGTCAATTTTTTTTAAAAAGGCATCTTGTAGGTTCTTCTTAAATGGGCCGAACTAATAAAATACTAGTCCATATAAACTTTTCTCGTTTTTCTTAACCCTCAAGCTAGAGTTAAGAAATCTATGTTATCCCATTTAATAACCCTAGTTAAGATGATAACCTGCACGGGAAAATTGGGGATGGACAATGAGTTTACTCTGATAAAGTGATAAGTCTCTACTTGGACACTAATTCAGAGCATGAAGAAAAGTTACAAATTATTCGCCACAAGTTACTTTATACTATTGTAAAACCCGACCCGATCCGGCCCGATCGACCCGAAACTCGGTGATTCGGTCATTAGACCGGTTCGAGTCAAGCATTGGACCGGTATGCATCGACCCGGACAAAACCCGGATAACCCGGCCAAACCCGGTGACCCGGTCGGGTCATGCATTTAAAAATAAAAAATCAAAAAATCAAAAATATTTTATATTATCAGAAAAAAAATGTAGAAGTCATTGTAAAAACTTTTTATAATTTTATTTGCTAATATACTTTTCTACAATGACCTCAAATTTCAATTTTCTAATACCGAAGTAATTTGCGGAATAATAAATTAAGAAAACGTGACATATATTATTTTAATGTAGTTGAATTTGAAAAATGTGAGTTCAAAGTCATTGAGTGGTATATATATGGAAATTCTGAGTTGCAATTTAAATTGACATAGTAATAACGTGTAATTTTATTTATTTATACTTCATTGTTTGAGCTTATTTAGTGAACCTTGTTTAATTCATTTTAGATATGAAAATACAATTAAATTTATATTTTTATATCTATATATTTTTTAATATATCTATATATATTCGGGTCAATCGGTCCAACCAGTGGTCCTCCAGTCCGACCAGTGACCCAGTAACCCAGTACCCTGACCGGGTCGGGTTTAATTACACATACATATCGGGAATAATCAATTTACATCGATGTAATAATAATAAATTTTATATGATAATCAATTAGTATTTCACATTCTCATTTATTAGTTAAGTGACTGGCATAAAATGATCATTTTCATATATATATATATATATATATATATATATATATATATATATATATATATGGAAAAATATTTTTGCACTTAATGCAGATAAGTTATATGTATTTATTCCCAAAACGACGTCATTTTGGTATTGAAATATAAAGACTATTATAACTCTGAAATAAATTAAAATTACAACATGATTTTCGCCCCAAAACGACATCGTATTGGGCTTACTGCAGATATCTACAGTAACTGCAGAAAAAGCAAACCCATATATGTATTATGTGTAAGGGTGCTAAACAGACCAGGGGCCTTTCAACGGCCTTTGGCTCGGCTTGTGAATGCTTGAGCTTACATGTCTAAAATTTGTTGTTTGCACCAGACTTGAATTTGTATAAAAGCTCATTTAATAAAAAGGCCCCAGGCTCCAATTCAAAAGCTCGACCTTAAAGCATCTCAGGCTGGCCTAGTATATTATTTTATATTTTTTATACTACTTGTAATAGTCCTCGCTTTCTCCTCAATCAATTTTACCCAAAAAAACTCACTCTTTCCACTGTGCACTGCTCGTTTGTGTCAATTTATTTTTTATTTTTTATTTTTTTCTTTTTGTTGGCACTTTTTTTTATAATGGGCAA
Organism: Gastrolobium villosum; assembly: GCA_032173675.1. NCBI lineage: Eukaryota > Viridiplantae > Streptophyta > Magnoliopsida > Fabales > Fabaceae > Gastrolobium > Gastrolobium villosum. Next base: position 10,302 of record JAVKPL010011540.1, on the reverse strand, counting down.
AGATAATATAACCTATTATCTACCTTCTCTCACTTTAATTTTTTTTATTGTAGACTTTGTAAATTATTGCTGCAAATTGGAAACTAAGGTTTCTATCTGGAAATTGCTTTTTTGTGGAATTCTGTTCTTTTATTTTTATTTTTTAACATGCTAACAGGCTTCACACAGGCTTTTAATTTTTATAAATAAACTAGGCCACAGGCCAATATTATATTCGTAACAGGTAATAGACTAAGTCCAGTCTGACACGTTTAAATACAGGCTTGGCCCGTTAAGACCAAAACTCGGCTCGGCTCGGCCCGTTAACACCCTTATGTGTATGGATATATATACATACATATATATATATATACATATATATATATATATATATTTCATGTTACAGGAGACAAAATTATCTCCTTAACACACATAAAAGTATATGAGGCCCATGTGGATCTATGTGAGGAGAAGAGAGAACAAAAAATATGAACTCCACAAATTTTTATGTGTATAGGAGTAAAATTTATTTCCTACAATATGAGAAATAATAAATGTAAGAACCCGCACCGTTAATTAAGGTAATTAGTGAATTAATTATGATAATTAGGGAATGATTTCATAATTGACCTTAATAATTATTAGTGGGCTTAAATAATTATATTGAGTGAGTAAAATTGCTGAAAGTCGCTTTTCGGAAGAAAAGCGCAGATACCGGTTCTGCTACCCGGTATAAATGCGTACCAGAAAAGTATCCCGGAAAATTATAACGAATGCATGATAATTACTAGAATATTATGTAGGACTTGTAAAACATGTTTCAAGTCAAAATAATGTAATCTGATGCCAGAACTGATACTGGCTATGGAAAAGCGCGTACTGGAAAGGTGCTCCGAATATGAAAAATCTTAGAAAAATGTGTAGGTCTAGATTCCAAAGTTTGAGATCAAGATATTTTGCGTTGCTATTAAGGCTAATACTGCGTGTTATGACTTAAGTGGCTATATATGTGCATTTGGCACAAAACCCTAGACAAATCTCCAGCCTCTACGTGACTCCCTTGGGTGGCTGAATAGTGGTTACTGTTCCATTGCCTTCTCCTTCACCATCTCTTGAGTTTGTGACCACTTCCTTCACCATTCTTCTCTTTAACACCTAGAGTGAGTGTGCTTGTGCTGGGTGAGAGTGAGGAGTGACCTTGGGGGAGAGTGTCCAGCCACTGTGAGTTGGTGTTGGGGTTGAGTTCTTGGTGTAAGGATAGTGGAAGCCATGATCATGGCATTCTAAGGTCCAAGAAGCCACCTTTGTGGAGAAAGAACCAACCTTGATATTTCATTTCGTTCTGGACCAAGGTCAGAACTTGAGGGGTCTATTTGGGAGCTACAAGAGCCATTGTTGCTCTGTTTTAAGCTTTGGTAAGTATATCAACCTTTGAACTTGTGTTTAGATGCTTAAAAATGGAATCTTGATGCATGTATTGAGCTAAGTTGATAACTTAAGGGTGTGGTAGGTTAAACACACCTAGAAATGCATGTCTAAGTGCCTATAATCGGTTAAAAGTGGGATCTTTGGACTGGATATTCACGAAATGCAGAAACTACATTCTGTCGTGAGATATCCGGATATCCATATCCGGATATGGTATCCGGATATTGATATCCGGATGTGGGATCTGGGTATCCGGATATGGTATATCCGGATACGGTAAGGGTGATATCCGGATATGGCATATCCGGATATATCCTTTGCATATCCGGATATTCTGGGATTTCGCAGAACAGTAGCTGTGCTGTGTGAACAGTAGGCTATTGGGGGTTTGTGGACCCTAGATTAAGGAAGTTGGACTTTTGTAATAAATGAACTATGTCAGAATCACATGAATAAGGGCTTATGGCTTTGTTGGAAGCCTTAAGACGTAAAACGTAAAGGAAAGGCGTAGTCTGTAAGTTGTATGCTTGTGTTGCATAATTAATGATATATTATTGGTCCATATCAGATTGTGATACTGCTGTGTTTGGACTTGAGAGTGGTTGGACTCTTGGCTTGGATAGCTAGCTTGCAAGGTAAGCTTTCGTGTCCTCAGTTTAGCCATGTTATGGTTCCACATGTCCCATGGGGATGTGGTTTATGCATGTTGTGTTACATGCTTTGATGTTTTGGAAATGTTGTTGAGCTATTATATGCAATGTGCTTTTATTATATGCATGTGATGTCCACCTATACGGTAAGCCTGAATATGTAGCACATACAAGATGGTGAGGCTGTGGGTGAGGTGCAAGCGGTGTTCCTTGTACTTATGTGGGTATAGACGTATTCCTGCATTTCTCTGGCCAATCCATGAGATAATTTATTGTTTCTTATGTGCAAGCGGTGTTCCTTGTACTTATGTGGGTATAGACGTATTCCTGCATTTCTCTGGCCAATCCATGAGATAACACGGGCTGTTACAATAAACCTATGTAAGGGAATATTGTTTCTTATGTTACATGAGATAATTTATCTCATGTAACACACAAGAAAGTGAGCGAGACCTATTTATTTTCTTTCTTTCTCTTATCCTTAATGGGCCCCACCCACCAGCGTACGATTCTTTGATACCATTGTTAAATTTTAAAATCTGACATTAAATCCTAACCGTTGATTTCCGTAAATCAACGATTATAATTTTTGCCAATAAAACTTATAAGTTAATTATTAATTTCTAATAAATGATAACCGTTGATTAGCGGAAATCAATGGTTAGGATTTGATGTCAAATTTTAAAGTTTGACACAATGTCAAAGTATCCTATCTCTCTCTGTATATATACATATATATATATATATATATATAGAGGTAGGATCGTTTGAAACCGGTGTCAAAGTTCAAATTTGACACCTCATCTGAGAGTCGTTAGATAAAAAAAGATCAATGACTCTGATTTGCAAGCATGTGACATCATTGATCTTCTTTGATCTAACGGCTCTAAGATGAGGTGTCAAATTTGAATTTCGACACTAGTGTCAAAGGATCCTACCTCATATATATATATATATATATATATATATATATATATATATGTGTATATATAGGGTTCGCTTTTTCTACGGTCAATGTAGATAACTTATCTACAGTGAGTCCAAAATGACGTCGTTTTGAGGCGGAAATCAAGGTATTTTTGTAATTATAATTTATTTCAGGGTTATAATAATCTTTTTCTTTATAATTTTTTAATTTTTCAACCCAAAATGACGTCATTTTGAAAGTAAATGTAGATAACTTATCTACATTCATTTTAGAATCATTAAAGCCACACACACACATATATATATATATATATATAAAGATAGATCAATGGTGATAAAGAAAGAGAGAAAAAAATGGAATCATAACCATTAAGAGGTGAATCAATTAATATAAAGAAATAAATAAATAAAACGACGTAGTTGTGGGGTGACCTGAGATAAACTTATCTCAAGCTGCTTGAGAAATGTTTTTCCCATATATAAACAGAGAAAAAATATATTTCTCAAGCAGCATGAGATATATTTATCTCCGTCCACCGAAAATCTACGTCGATTTATTTATTTGTTTACATATTAATTGATTCACATTTGAATGATTATGATTCCTTTTTTCTCCCTCTTCCTTTATCACTATTGATACATCTTCGTACGGTTATGATTTAGTAAACCCATGTATATATAGTGATTTATATTTCTACAGCTAACGTGGAGCAGTCAAATACTTGCCATTGTGGAAATCATATAAAAGGGGAAAATACTAAATGTAGAAAATTATAACCATAGATTTGTCACTACTCTACGTAAAGTGGCTGTAAAACTGATTTTACTATATATATATATATGATTTATTCTTTGCCACATCACAGGACCTTTGGGTTCAAAGTTTTCCATGTTTCATGTTATAATTTTTTTTTCCATGTTTATAAAGTGAATGTAGATAAGTTATCTACATTTGCTCCTAAAATGACGTCATTTTGCGTTGAAAAATTAAAAAAATATAATGAAAAATACTATTATAACCCTGAAATAAATTATAATCATAAAAATATCTTGATTTACAGCGTCATTTTGGGCTCACTGTAGATAAGTTATCTACATTCACTGTATAAAAAGCGAACCCTTGTAATAAATAAATAGATGAAATGGAAACTTTGAATGTTAATAAACAAATAAAATGGAAATTTCCAACCCAAAATGACATAATTTTAAGGTGGGAGGACATAATGTTAGGTCCTGTGACATAAAAAACAATAAACTTATATATATATATATATATATATACTATGTAGCACCGACACTGACACGGGACACGTGACACGATACGACACGACACTCCGACACGTTAATTCTAAAAAATGTTAGATTTCGACACGTTAGGACACGTTTTGATATTAAATAATATTTTTAATTTATGTAGTGTATATTATATTTAATATTCAATAATTTAACAAAAAAATGAATCTAAACTTATAATATTCATAAATTTTGCAAAGAAACATAAGATATCCCAAATATTTATATTAAACTCAATAAAATGGTAATCGCAATACAACGAATCTAATAACTGGAACTAAAAACTCAACGCAACGCAACCTTTGAACCTTATTTTGAATTTTTATAACGTGTGTTGAAGTGTCGGGGAGTGTCGGAGTGTCCAAGAGTGTCGGGAAGTGTCGGACACGACACGTCAGAGTTTTTGAAGTGTCGGTGCTTCATAGTATATATATATATATATATATATAGGGTTATATTTATAAACTTTTTTGTTTACAAACTACACTATATTCTCCCGGGAGAACACTAGGTTACACTATGTTCTACGGGGAGTACATAGTGAAATTTGCAAAAATTTGTAAAAAAAAAAAATTGTAAACAGATCCTTCCCCTATATATATATTTGGAAAAATGACTTGTAATGTGACTGTATATAAGCATTGGTGCAGTCACCTAAAAACTACGTCGTTTTGGGTGGGATAAAGGAAGTTCGCATTTAAAATTAATTGTAGAAAATAAAAATTATATTTATTTCTAACTTTGTATGGTTATGATTGATATTTAATGTTTTATATTTATTTCCACCTTTGTATGGTTATTATTTCCCAAATTTAATGCTTTTACATTATAAAATGACGTAGTTTTACATGACTGCACCAATCCTTCGGTGTAGTCTCTTTACAGCCACTAAACCCTATATATATATATATATATATATATATATATATATATATATATATATATATATATATATATGGGGAGGGATCCTTCCCCTAAACAGATCATTTGGTTTCCTTTCATCTAACGGTTATCATTTATTTGAAATTAATAATTAATTAATTAATTAATTGTTATAACTTATTAAACTATAACCGTTAGATAGACAGAAATCAAGGGCTGGGATGAAGAGTAAGATTTTTAAGTCTTTTAAGACTTTTAAGTCTTACTCTGGAGTCAAAAGATCCATCCCCTATATGTATATATATGAGAAAATTATATTTACAAATTTTTTGTTTACAAATTACACTATATCTTACCCATAAGATACTCTTGAATGAAGTCTTACCGATAAGACATGCATAACGTAGTTTGTAAAAAAAAAAATGTCAAGATAACCCTCTTATATATGTATATATGTGTGAGAGAGGATCCTTTGACACCGGTGTCAAACCAAAAACTACGTCGTTTTATAATGTAAAAGCATTAAATATGGGGAATAATAACCATACAAAGGTGGAAATAAATATAAAACATTAAATATGGGAAATCATCACCATATAAAGTTGGAAAAATATAATATTTTTATTTTCTACAATTAATTTTAAATGCGAACTTCCTTTATCCCACCCAAAATGACGTAGTTGACTCTAATGTAAGATTAAAATGTCTTCCAATGTCAATTGTTGATTTCTCTCAATCTAACGGTCATAGGTCACGACGAGACCAACCGTTTCTCATTAAAGATAGGTGTCAAGTGGAAGTACAGTGATGTATGCAGTTGAGGCATCCTAACAAACCGATAGACTTGAACCTTGTAATTTTTTTAAAATTAATAGATATAACTCAATAAATTACAATCATCAGATGGACAAAAATCAACGACTGATATAAGGAGCAAATTTTTTTTTTTTTTTGATTAATCAAGATTTCTTAATTTTATACTAAAATCGAAAGATCATCCCTTTCTGTATATAATAAGAGGTGGCAAGATGGGTCCAACCTATTAGGTAGACCCATTTAGCCCGCCTCAAGTGATGGGCTAGGTTGGAATTTCCAACCCGTTTGAACTCGCCCCGCTTAAAGGCGGGTCAAAACAGGTTCAACTGGCGGCAAGGCAGGTTGACCCACTAGCCTGGTTTTTGATTTTATTTTATTTAAAAAATATTAATTAATGATATTTTTCACACTTTTTTTTTGTCTTCATTTGATGCCTCTTATATCCACTAAGAGTATAATTTTTTTTAAGAAATTCATTTTTCTAATATATTAGCAGGCATGGCGGGCCAAGTTGGGATAGTTGAAATTTTGAACCCACTTCCAAAAGTAGTGGCGGACCCAGGAAAACTTTTTTATGTCCGCACATTTAGTGGCGTGGGTTCGGGGACAGCGCCCCCGAAATTTTTTTTGTAAAGAAAGTTTAAAGTAATGCTTGAACCCGCTCATAATCTAGTTACTTCTATAACAAATGATGAAGAAATCATGGGAATGTGTACGTGACAGGGGTGAAAGAATAAGTTTTCTCTCTACTTAATTTGCCTTGCTACGTTGTTTTAATCATCTCTGTACGTTGTTACGTTGCAAACTAATATAAGAATAAATATCCTTTTTGGTCTCAAACAAAAAATTCGGTCTCCACTTTAGTCCATTATAAAAAAATAGTCACTTACGGAAGCAATTCTTTGTCGTTTTGCTCGGCCAAACTATTGAGCCTGGAGTTTCCTGTATTGCATTGCTATATTTTAATAAGTCAAGCTATTTTCTGATTGATTGTGTCATTACTTTCCATAAGTGGACTCATTTTAGGACTTTTTTGAATTTGTGAAAAATCATGATTTTAACTAAATTGATCCACTTTAAATTTCTTAAGAACCTCCTTGAGACTAATTTTTTATAAGGGACTAAAGTGGAAATCATATTTTTTATTAGGAACTTAAAATGATATTTTCTCTTAATATAAATATTGAACCAAGAGATAAACAAAGATCTACATGACTAAAAAAAAACTAAAACCCAAAATTTTATGTGCGCATCTGCGGACATAAATGCCCAGCTAGGTCCGCCGGCGTCCAAAAGTGAACAGGGTGAATTGGTTATTTTAAGTCAAGGCGGAACGGGGAGAGCTACGGTGCTACTTGCTTTGCCACCTCATTAAGGAGAGAGAGAAAGAGAGAACAGTATTTTTATAACTGATTTTGATCCCTATAACTATTTTTTAATTATATATTTTGATTAAATGAGAAATATAGTTAAACATTAGTCACAAATCACTATAAATATTAGTACTAGATCTAGAAATCGAGATTATTTATTGTGGTCCGGGATCACCATTCTTTTAGTGGTCCCTTAGTATAAATGGAAGGGTAAAAATGGAAAAGAGAAAAAATAGCAGGGGTAAAAAAGAAAAGAAAAAAATTGATGTTGTGAAAGAGAGCACCGGAAAATTGGGTGGTCCTGGAGCATAAAATATATTTACCTAGAAATCACTGAAAAAAAAAATCTCATTCATGTGTACTATATTAGTAATTTCTTAAAATAAATAAATTAAGTACTGATCTTTATAAGATTTTGGATACGGTTTCGGATATTATGTTATATGACTTATCATCTTTGACATCCCTCTTTCTTTCCCTCATTAATCATTCAAACAGAAGGAAAATACTTCTTTTACAATTTAGACTCATCCACATCTATTCCACCCTTTCCCTCTAATATTCTAAAAATGACGTAAGGGGAATGCAAATCAAATTTCGTTTTGACTTTGCCTTTAATGTATATCATTCCTTTGTAATACTTTTGTTTAAAGCACACTGTTTTAAAATGAGTTTGTTTTAAAAATTAAATTAGTAAGGGTATATATTATCTTAAATTTTAGTAAATTAAAAGCATAATATACTTTAAATTAAACCAATTATATAATTAATATTTAAATGAGCTAACAGAGATTAACTCGCTTAATTCATTTACCTTTTGTCCCTCAGATCGTGTCTCCTCTTGAGCTTCAGTTTATTTTAATATATTGGAAAACCGAATCAAACCCAGCCTATTGGCTCAGTTATTTAATCATTGTTGATAACCATTTTTTTCTTAAAAAATTATATACAAAACTTCTTTTACCAAAATTGTTTGGTTTTATTCAGCTTTGGATTTATTTATTTTTATAAAATTTAGAACAGTTTGATTTTAAGTTAATATATTTCTTTTCTAAGCGAGCTTGTTGAAGCAGTAGTAAGATTATTTTTGGTGATTCGAAGATCACAGTTAGGGGTAAAAATGAGTTGGGCTGCGCTGAACTTTGTCCTGAAAAGTCCAAATCTATGTCAAGAAATTTCAATTTGACCTTACCCAATAATATAATACGAGTCTAATTGTTAGCCTAGTCTGACCTATTTATAAAAAAATAAATGGCCTACCATGACCCGTTAGCCTGTTAATTTTCAACTTTCAAGCAGAACATGAATCAACTTCACAAAATACTCAAATTTTGATGTTAAAACAAAATACGATTTCAACGTCCAAATAAAATCATGAATAAAAATAACAACTTATCACAATTTGCATTTAAGTCACTTTTAGATGCAAAATGTCCAAACTAAATAACATATATGTCATCGGATCCAACAAATCAATCCATACTATATAAATTAAAATAACTGCATGAATCCAACAAATGTATCATGATGCTTGTAGTAGCCAAAAACTTCTCATTATCTTCTCTTGTCTACAAATACAATTCCAAGGTTACTTAAGTTGGCAAATAATTTGTAAATGTAAAACACAAAAAACAAGATTAAAGAATAAAAAAAATAAAACCAAAAACCTTTTTTTACCTTCTGTTTTTTCTTCAAGCTACACTTATTACGTAGTCAATCTCCACTATATATTAAAGCTTTGATGATATTTTTAGTCAAGATAGAATGATAAGCATCAATAACTTTTCCTCTAGCACTAAATGTTGATTTTGATGCTACCGTAGAGATTGGTACAAATTTTATGCCACTCCCAAAGATAATATTGGTGAGGGATCGAACCTAGGTCCTTCCGCTACCTGCTCAGCTCACATACATCAACCGAACTATTATCATTTGGTACTACTATACATAATATTATTTAATTTAATATAAAATAAATAATATGATTAGGCCAGCCTGTAGGTTTATAGGTCTGACATATAAAAAAAGCTTATAGTGTGCTTTCTAAATAAGCTTTCTTAAAAGTTTGGGCCTGTTCTATTTCACTATATAAAATATGCCGAGTCTGACCTAATATAGGCTAGGCAGTAAGTCTCTCTATAATCCGGCCCGACTCACTTGTACCCCTAATCACATGCTTGAATATGGAAATTAACCTTTTTGGATAAATTTTTTGTAAGTACCGGAACAAGATTCTCTCCATCTCCTCTAGTCCTTCAAATTCTAATCCAATTGTGAATAGCAGAACCATGGAATCTTTAAAGATGCAAACGTGTATCTATATTTTGGTGGGTATGACTCATTCTTCACATCTAGATAACAATTTTTATTGGCGGAACATATAGAAAATCAACACGGGTGAGGGGAGTGCTTAAGGTTTTTAAGCCTATTTATATTCCCCTTGTAAAGAGAGTGCTTTATAACGAATGCAGTGATTGGCGGAACACAAAGAAAATCAATAGGGGTGGGGAAAGTGCTTAGGGTATTTATATTCCCCTTATAAACAGAGTGCTTTGTAACGAGTGTGGTGAGAATAATATAATTTATATTGCTGGAAGTATCTATTTTATTTTGCAATTTTTCTTCCCTTCTCACTTTTTATTTTGCAATTTTTTTTTTTTTTGGAAATATCTATTTTGCTATTTGTGTGTGATTGCTCAGTCCCAACATATTTACGTTTCTATTTTTCTCCTGTTTAAATCTTGCAATATTTTGATACATAGAGCTTCTTATGTAAGGAGATTTTTTCTACATGTTATAAGTGTACATATATCCTTAAATATACATTACTGTTTGTGAAATGCAGTAATTACATTGCTCTAGTCAGGCTCAATTCATACAACTGGGTAATTAAGTGGTACTTTTGCAATTATGTTAGCAGCTTCCAGTAGACAAAAAATCAATGAATGGAACGC
>JAVKPL010011539.1:0-53022 GCA_032173675.1 Gastrolobium villosum | reverse complement strand
ATTTCTCATTTCTCTCTGGTTTTCTTCTTCCAATTCCTGCTTCTTCTTCACGCGTTCTTCTTCTTCGCAGTTGATACACTTCCTCAAGCAGTTTCTTCATCGTCATTAAGGCTTCCCCCTCTTCAATTTTCTCCTTCATATTCTTCTTCATTGTCTTCGTTGTCACTTGCAGCACGGTTGAACCATAAGGGTCTGAAGATGATGGGAATCAGAACCAGTGTTGTAGCCATGCCAGAGTCCCCAAAGAACACCGTGCTTGACGCTTGTTACTGGAGCTGGTGGTCGCACATGAGCAAACTTTCTGTTCTATGCTTTGATGGGTTTTCCTCAAATTCTTTGTTTTCTTGCTATGGAAAGAGAAAGAGATAGAGAATTTGGACTAGAAAATGACATTTCAGGTTTAGCTTATTCTTTTTAATTGAGGTTTTAATTGAGGTTCAGTGATTTGTAGGTTGTTGGAATTTATAAATTTAGTGGTTGTGAATATGGGTTTTGATAATCTAGATGCATTGATATTTCTAACGCAGGGTTAATGTTTCTAAATTTACTTTAACTGAAAAATTCTGATATTTTTTGTGGGTTCTGTTAGTACTGTAAATGTATAAGGATTTGTTTACAATGTGGCTTTCTAAGACAAACTGAAGCTGTCCAAATAGAAGAACACTATCTATGTGGAGTAAAGGATAATGATACAACATGATATATAGCTTTTGTAGATATGTATGCAATTTAATTATCTTAAGTTCTCAACCATTTTTTGAGTAAGGATAATGTTACAGCATGATATATAGCTTTTGTATATATGTATGCAATTTAATTATCTCAACCATTTTTTGAGTGAGGATAATGATACAACATGATCACTTGCAACTTAATTCATGGTAGAGAACATGCCAGGACCTTCTTTGAGTGAGGAAGATGAGATTGAGGGTGGGAATGAGAATGAGGAAGGTGAAGGTGATAATGTTGACGGTGATGGAGGTCATACGGTGGAGGAGCCTAAAATACTAGAGAAAGTTCTGGAAAATGTGCAAGAGCTAGATGAGATAACAGAGGCAAAGCATATTGAACATTCAAAGACAGCACCTGCTGAGTTTAGAAGAGCAATTAAGGTTGTTCTAAGTGTTACTCTGATGCAGATTCTCACTTTCCTTGATGATCATTTTTTGAAGGCTTTAGAGAGTGCACAAGAAGTTACCAAGATGGTTGAGGCCACTAGGTTGCATTATCATTCCAATTTCGCTGATAATCGGGGTAATTAATTCCTTGTGTTGTGTTGTGTGTGTGTGTATCATTTTAGTTGATATTGTAGCTGCAGTTGAAGTTTAACCTCTTTAATTGCTACTTGGACATGAATGGTTGAGCTAATTTTGGACTATATATGTATGCAATTTAATTATCATTTTTTTCCCTGTATTTCTATGCAATTTTGGACTACATTTGTTGGAGGGTTATATAGCTTTTGGCCTTTTGCAGGGGGAAAGTCCTTGAGGTTTTAAAAAACTGGCCTGAGAGGAGTATTCAAGTTATTGCTGTAACTGATGGTGAGCGGATTTTGGGACTTGGGGATGTTGGATGTCGGGTATTTTTGTAGGGGAATCAAATTCCTTAATTTACATTTTACTATGAAAATATAGACATGGTACTAAAATTAGATGACTAAGCCTTTTCAATTTTTGTTTGATAATATATGACTAATGAACAATCTTGATCACTGCTTGATAATATATGAATACTTTTGCATTTCAGGTTCCGCCAAATTCAACAGAACCATTAGGAATACTTTTGCATTTTACTCTTAAAAGTGTTGGTAAAATAGAGTTGATTTTTGGCCCGCGGGCTGGCCCTAACCCGTGGGGTTATATGATTTTTTGGCCCGTGCGGGCTGTTTGATATGCGGGCTTTTTGGCACTGGCCCGGGCGGGCGAGGGCCTAACGGGCCGGGCTGGATCAGTCCACAACACAAGAATCTTTTCAAAATCTTGAAAAAGTCACGATTGAAGCAGAGTCTTCTTCCATCACAGATTGTTCTATTTGTCTCACGGAGATTGGGTCGAGAGCTATTGGCTTGCCTTGCTCACACGTGTTTCATCGGGATTGCATCACAAAGTGGCTCACGATTCGTAATACATGTCCTTTATGTAGATGCAGTGTCTTGTCTAGGAATGATTAAGTAAACATAACGTACGCTGTTTTTGCATTCTTGGTCTTAGTTTCAGAGCTTGTGGCTAGCTTGTCTCTTAATTTTTTGTATTGTTCTAGTTCAGTTACTTTTCTTTGGAGTAAGCTGTCTGGGATTTTCGGAGAGTATTGCTCTGTCCCGTGGATTCGTATGGTTTCCTTTTAATTAGCTTTAGAGGTTCTCGTTCTTGTAAAAAAACTTGGTTTTTCTTTTGTCAAAATGTTTGCATCTTTCTTTGTAATATCCGTGTAATTATTTTTAATCTTGATTTACTTTTTTTATTTCTTGTCTTGCATTTGGAAGAGTTATAAGCTTATGCAAAATCTTCACTCTAGAATCTAAAAAGGCTTATGTTGTATGTAACGACTGGTGTTTGATCTTATACATATCCATGTTGACACAAAAGATGACATAACATGAACATGATATATTTGTATACAAGGTGAAGAAATAGAGGATCAATCATATGATCGGATTTTTGCTTCTTGCGCTAAAAAACTAGAGGAAAATAAATTTTATAAAAAGTGGAACATATTTTATGAATATTTTGAAATTTCCCACTGCTAAAGGAATTGATTTTCTTATTGCTAATGTAGCCAGCTGTCTAGAGATATTGTTTATAATGGATATTTTATGGAAATCTATTTAAGGAAATTTTGTGTAAAATTATTAATTGTTTATGTTTGATTTACACAATTTTTCATCAATTGATTTAAACAATTAATAATAGTAATTATTTACAATATATTAATACAAATCTAAGTTAAATCGATAATCGTTAACTACTAGAATTATTATCTTTAATAATTATAATAATGTATTAATTAATAATTTTAATAATTTAATATTTAAGGAGATTGAATATGAGGATAAGGATCTCCTCCTTCACGTCACCAGATTTCAGGTCAATCGAAGCAAGTTGAACAATAGCAAAAATACCCGATACGTCCTGAAACGACAAAGAAGCAGCATAACGGGTTAGTGAACGACAGAATTTGGCAAAATTAAGGGTCACCTCACACCCTTTTAGGGTGTGACTTATAGTTAGATGGTCGAATTCCATTGGGAATAGAACTCCCGGAACCAATCTCTCAAACTGAAGTTTTACCGATTTCCCCAAATCTACCCAAAACGTAAACCGTAATGCAGAAAATGAAAAAACTATGAAAAGACGCGTCTGCAGAATCAAATTCCGATGCAGAATCAAAGGTGCAGAAATCGGAATCAGAAACACAAATGAGTTCAAACGCAGAAACAAGACAGATGCGCAAAAATAAATATATTTTTTTGTTTTTTTTTTAACAGAAACGAAAATTAAAGAAAAAGAAGATGATCAAGAATCAGAAAACGATTTAGACCGATGCCATTTCCCTGGAAACGGCGCCAAATTTGACACGAGCTGATGAACTCGCGCAAATTAAAAATTATTTTTAATTAGGGTTCAGAAATTCGCAGTAAAATGGAAACCGTATTGCAGAAAATGCAAAAACTGAGAAAAGACGCGTATGCAGAATCAAATTCTGATGCAGAATCAAAGGTGCAGAAATCGGAATCAGAAACACAAATGAGTTCAAACGCAGAAACAAGACAGATGCGCAAAAATAAATATATTTTTTTCGATTTTTTTTAACAGAAATGAAAATTAAAGAAAAAGAAGAAGATCAAGAATCAGAAAACGATTTAGACCGATGCCATTTCCCTGGAAACGGCGCCAAATTTGACACGAGCTGACGAACTCGCGCAAATTAAAAATTATTTTTAATTAGGGTTCAGAAATTTGCAGTAAAATGGAAACCATAAGTCGTCTCTCAAAGAAATTGATTTGGTAAAAATCGCTTATGAAAATAGAAAATAAAAGGGGGGTTTTGGATTTCGGTTGAATAAAAGACAGAATATAAGAACTGGGATTAAAACTTCGTAATTAAAATTAACCAACCTAAGGTTAGGAATCCTAGGATGTCCTTCATTGGATAAAAATTACCAAATTCACGAATGATCTCAATTGAATCAAAATCCTCATTTTCAATTGAGAACAATCGGATCATCAAATCTGATGATTATTCCTTTTCCATAATCGCAATTGCGAACCTCAAATCGAATATCCACAATCTCACGATATTGATTTGAGTTAGGTTAAAGAAACGAATCTGGTTAGAGATTGATCGCAGATCCTCTAGATAGATCCATGGAATCCCTTCCCCTTAGGTTGATTAAAAGGGGTTTAGCCTAGCATGGCTAGGATAAACATGATTAAAATTAAAGAAAAAAGAAGAAAAAGATAAAGAACGCGAAGAACGCTTCAGAGAAAAAGTACTTGATCCTCAATTTCAAAAATTCAGAATGAATAATAGTTTCCTACTCCGCCGTCATATACCCCTACCCAAATCGGGTTAGGGTTTAGTTCTGATAGGCCAATCTGTCCAAAAGTACGAAATATAACAAATAAATTAAAATAAAACTAAAACTTGGCTTTGGGCCACTTAAGTAATGGGGTTTTAATTTAAATGACAAGTCTAGTAATAAAATAAAACTTCAGCAAAACGTGTCAATCAGACAACTGTGGACCGAGATATGGCCAAAATACAGAAGTAACGTAAAGCTGAAAAATTTTGACGAAAATAAATTAAACCCAATCAAAAACTAAAAATGTAAATTAACTCAAAACATCATTATTTTATTCAAATAAATCCTAAAAATACTAACCAAGAGTAACAAATAAGTGCAATAAAATATGAGTTATCACGCTGATAGCGCCAATGTCGCGCCAGTAGCGTGTTGGATTAAATCTTGTGTTTTTTTGTGCTTCTCAATTGGAGGCATTTCATACTCTTACTATTATGGCAGGAGTGGCTAATGTTTTTTTTCCATTAAAAAATGTGTTACCCATTATATGCTAATTAAATACAAGTCAAAGAACAAAATAGTAAAACAGTGGTATTGCCAGCATATTCAGAAGCCATAAGGAGGAGGAGCACCCTCAGCCATTGCAAGAGATTTTTTTTTTCTTAATTCATTTTAAGTATTGCCTAAAATATATATATAATGTTGCTGGAGCATACCTCATATGTGCATTTAAAGGAAATAATGAAGGTCATTAAAATTAAAAAAACAAACAAAAAGGAAAAAAATCGTGAAGAATAAATATAATAAGCGCATGTAATAAATGCAAAGTAGGATTCCTTTTTATAAATATTTAATTTTCAATAAAGAAACCTAAAAGTGGTAATAATTAAAACGGTAATAAAAAAAATAGAATATCGTTATCATGAAAATCAAATCAAATCAAATTTCAATATTAGATTTAATAAATCCAGCTAATCAATGCAGAATAACAAGTGAGGTTCAAATTCTATAAATTATACCACTTCATCTCCTCTGAAGTAAACTTTCTCTTTCTGTCTACATATCTCTCTCTCCCTCCCTCTCTTTGTCTCTCTTTACATCTGTTTGCCAAGAATGGTTGCTTTTTTCTTAATAGTGACTCTAGTTTTTTTCTTTTTGTATATAATAGAGACTCTGGTTTTGAAAGCTCAACGTGAGAAGATGCTTACGGACGACGACGTTTTGGGCTTAAATCCATTCAACCTGAACATGGAAAGAAGCAATGTCCAATCTCGTGCGCAATTGGGTTACAACCACAACATGCAAATAAGCAATATCCAATCTCGTGCGCAATTCGGTCACAACCAAAACATGCAAAGAAACAATGTTCGTTCTCGTGCGCAATCGGGTTACAACCAAGACGTGCAAAGAAGTAATATCCGATCTCGTGCGCAATTGGGATACAACCACAACGTGCAAAGAAACAATATCCAATCTCGTGCGCAATTGGGTCACAACCAAAACATGCAAAGAAGCAATATCCGATCAGGTGCCCAATTGGTTACAACCACAACACGCAAAGAAGCAATATCCGTTCTCGTGGTGAGTTGGGTTACTACCAAAACATACAAACAAGCAATATCCGACATCTTCGTGAGTTGGCTCACTACCATAACATGCAAAGCAACAATCGCCGATCTCGTAGGGAATTGGGTTACATCGAAACCATGCTAAATAGCAATGTCCGATCTCGTGGTGAGTTGGGTCACAACCACAACATTCAAAGCAGCAATATCCGTTCTTCTTCCATCACAGATTGTTCTATTTGTCTCACGGATATTGGGTCAAGAGCAATTGGCTTGCCTTGCTCACACGTGTTTCATCGCGATTGCATCACAAAGTGGCTAACGATTCGCAATACATGTCCTTTATGTAGATGCAGTGTCTTGTCTAGGAATGATTAAGTAAACATAACGTACGCTATTTATGCATTCTTGGTCTTTGTTTCAGAGCTTGTGGCTAGCTTGTCTCTTAAATTTTTGTATTGTTCTAGTTCAGTTACTTTTCTTTGGAGTAAGCTGTCTGGGATTTTTGGAGAGTATTGCTCTGTCCCGTGGATTCGTATGGTTTCCTTTTAATTAGCTTTAGAGGTTGTCATTCTTGAAAAAAATCTTGGTTTTTATTTTGTCAAAATGTTTGCATCTTTCTTTGTAATATCCGTTTAATTAGTTTTAATCTTGATTTACTTTTTTTTTCTTGTATTGCATTTGGAAGAGTTGTAAGCTTATGCAAAATCTTCACTCTAGAATCTAAAAAGCCTTCTGTTGTATGTAATGACTGGTGTTTGATCTTATACAGATCCATGTTGACACAAAAGATGACATAACATGAACATGATATATTTTTATACAAGGTGAAGAAAGAGAGGACCAATCATATGATCGGATTTTTGCTTCTGGCGCTAAAAATCAAGAGGAAAATAAATATTATAAATAGTGGAACATATTTTATGAATATTTTGAAATTTCCCACTGCTAAAGGCATTGATTTTCTTATTGCTAATGTAGCAGCTGTCTATAATGGATATTTTATGAAAATCTATTTAAGGAAATTTTGTGTAAAATTATTAATTTATTATAATTGATTTACACAATTTTCCATCAATTGATTTAAACAATTAATAATAGTAATTATTTACTATATATTAATGCAAATCTAAGTTAAATCGATAATCGTTAACTACTAGAATTATTATCTTTCACAATTATAATAATGTATTAATTAATAATTTTAATAATTTAATATTTGAGGTTATTGAATGTGAGGATACGGATCTCCTCCTAGTATATTATCATAGAAAAAATTTAACCTTGAATCATGTATATCATTATAAAATACCAAACAATATGAAATCAAAATTGGGATTATGCGTACCTTATTGGATCATCACAAAGCCAAAAGAAAGAAGGGACTACATGCCAGATCTTCCTCTCTATCACCTATTTCGATAAAGGCAGCCTCAGCGATGAGAGCATGATGGCTTATGGAGTTTAACTCCAGTATAAATAGGCTAGAGAGAGGACCTAGCTAATAACCCAGAGAAGAGTCTGTGCCCATGGGTCCACCCATCATGGAAAACCAGCGTCACACAAGAGCCTATTACTGTCCAACTATGCCCAATAACATCAGATGCCAGAAGCCCAATCAAATGTGATCGCAATAGGCTTAGTTACAATATTTATATTGATTATAATTGATTTACACAATTTTCCATCAATTTATTTAAACAATTAATAATAGTAATTATTTACTACATATTAATGCAAATCTAAGTTAAATCGATAATCGTTAACTTCTAGAATTATTATCTTTAATAATTATAATAATGGATTAATTATTAATTTTAATAATTTAATATTTGAGGTTATTGAATGTGAGGATACGGATCTCCTCCTAGTATATTATCATAGAAATATTTTAACCTTGAATCATGTGTATCATTATAAAATACCAAACAATATGAAATCAAAATTGGGATTATGTGTACCTTATTGGATCATCACAAAGCCAAAAGAAAGAAGGGACTACATGCCAGATCTTCCTCTCTATCACCTATTTCGATAAAGGCAGCCTCAGCGATGAGAGCATGATGGCTTATGGAGTTTAACTCCAGTATAAATAGGCTAGAGAGAGGACCTAGCTAATAACCCAGAGAAGAGTCTGTGCCCATCTGTGCCCATGGGTCCACCCATCATGGAAAACCAGCGTCACACAAGAGCCTACCAACTATGCCCAATAAGATCAGATGCCAGAAGCCCAATCAAATGTGATCGCAATAGGCTTAGTTACAATATTTATATTGGAATATCCATTAACCCAATTAATATTAAAATACAAAACTAATTAATTAATATTGCCCATAAAATAAAATTTCTAACATTCTACTAGTTGGTCTATATTAATTAATTTAATATTATTTTGAAAATCTTTTTAATATTATTTTGACAGTATAGCAAAAGGGTTTTATGTTTATTATGTTGTAGGAAAAGTGATTGTGTAATGTTATAGAGATTCGTTTTGCGTGCCATATTTTTTTCTTTTTCTTTTGTTTTAAAATGTGTGGGCCCCATAAAATATTGTGTGTGGAGGAATAGAGCTGTCAAAACAGCCTCCAGCCCGCGGGCTGGGCCCTATAGCCCCAAGTTTTAACCCCCTTTTTTTTCAGCACACATATGGGAGGGTTATTTTTGACCCTAGCCCCATTAACCCTCATTTCTTTTGGGTTAGGGTGGGGTTAACCGCGGACCAGCCCACTTTTTTTTTTTCTAAACCCTAAAACCCCAATTTCTCATTTCTCTCTCTGGTTTTCTTCTTCCAATTTGTTCTTCTTCACGCGTTCTTCTTCTTCGCAGTTGATACACTTCCTCAAGCAGTTTCTTCATCGTCATTAAGGCTTCCCTCTCTTCAATTTTCTCCTTCATATTCTTCTTCATTGTCTTCGTTGTCACTTGCAGCACGGTTGAACCATAAGGGTCTGAAGATGATGGGAATCAGAACCAGTGTTGTAGCCATGCCAGAGTCCCCCAAGAACACCGTGCTTGACGCTTGTTATTGGAGCTGGTGGTCGCACATGAGCAAACTTTCTGTTCTATGCTTTGATGGGTTTTCCTCAAATTCTTTGTTTTCTTGCTATGGAAAGAGAAAGAGATAGAGAATTTGGACTAGAAAATGACATTTCAGGTTTAGCTTATTCTTTTTAATTGAGGTTTTAATTGAGGTTCAATGATTTGTAGGTTGTTGGAATTTATAAATTTAGTGGTTGTGAATATGGGTTTTGATAATCTAGATGCATTGATATTTCTAACGCAGGGTTAATGTTTCTAAATTTACTTTAACTGAAAAATTCTGATATTTTTTGTGGGTTCTGTTAGTACTGTAAATGTATAAGGATTTGTTTACAATGTGGCTTTCTAAGACAAACTGAAGCTGTCCAAATAGAAGAACACTATCTATGTGGAGTAAAGGATAATGATACAACATGATATATAGCTTTTGTATATATGTATGCAATTTAATTATCTTAAGTTCTCAACCATTTTTTGAGTAAGGATAATGTTACAGCATGATATATAGCTTTTGTATATATGTATGCAATTTAATTATCTCAACCATTTTTTGAGTGAGGATAATGATACAACATGATCACTTGCAACTTAATTCATGGTAGAGAACATGCCAGGACCTTCTTTGAGTGAGGAAGATGAGATTGAGGGTGGGAATGAGAATGAGGAAGGTGAAGGTGATAATGTTGACGGTGATGGAGGTCATACGGTGGAGGAGCCTAAAACACTAGAGAAAGTTCTGGAAAATGTGCAAGAGCTAGATGAGATAACAGAGGCAAAGCATATTGAACATTCAAAGACAGCACCTGCTGAGTTTAGAAGAGCAATTAAGGTTGTTCCAAGTGTTACTCTGATGCAGATTCTCACTTTCCTTGATGATCATTTTTTGAAGGCTTTAGAGAGTGCACAAGAAGTTACCAAGATGGTTGAGGCCACTAGGTTGCATTATCATTCCAATTTCGCTGATAATCGGGGTAATTAATTCCTTGTGTTGTGTTGTGTGTGTGTGTGTGTATCATTTTAGTTGATATTGTAGCTGCAGTTGAAGTTTAACCTCTTTAATTGCTAGTTGGACATGAATGGTTGAGCTAATTTTGGACTATATATGTATGCAATTTAATTATCATTTTTTTCCCTGTATTTCTATGCAATTTTGGACTACATTTGTTGGAGGGTTATATAGCTTTTGGCCTTTTGCAGGGGGAAAGTCCTTGAGGTTTTAAAAAACTGGCCTGAGAGGAGTATTCAAGTTATTGTTGTAACTGATGGTGAGCGGATTTTGGGACTTGGGGATGTTGGATGTCGGGTATTTTTGTAGGGGAATCAAACTCCTTAATTTACATTTTACTATGAAAATATAGACATGGTACTAAAAGTAGATGACTAAGCCTTTTCAATTTCTGTTTGATAATATATGACTAATGAACAGTCTTGATCACTGCTTGATAATATATGAATACTTTTGCATTTTAGGTTCCGCCAAATTCAACAGAACCATTAGGAATACTTTTGCATTTTACTCTTAAAAGTGTTGGTAAAATAGAGTTGATTTTTGGCCCGCGGGCTGGCCCTAACCCGTGGGGTTATATGATTTTTTGGCCCGTGCGGGCTGTTTGATATGCGGGCTTTTTGGCACTGGCCCGGGCGGGCGAGGGCCTAACGGGCCGGGCTGGATCAGTCCACAACACAAGAATCTTTTCAAAATCTTGAAAAAGTCACGATTGAAGCAGAGTCTTCTTCCATCACAGATTGTTCTATTTGTCTCACGGAGATTGGGTCGAAAGCTATTGGCTTGCCTTGCTCACACGTGTTTCATCGGGATTGCATCACAAAGTGGCTCACGATTCGTAATACATGTCCTTTATGTAGATGCAGTGTCTTGTCTAGGAATGATTAAGTAAACATAACGTACGCTGTTTTTGCATTCTTGGTCTTAGTTTCAGAGCTTGGCTAGCTTGTCTCTTAATTTTTTGTATTGTTCTAGTTCAGTTACTTTTCTTTGGAGTAAGCTGTCTGGGATTTTCGGAGAGTATTGCTCTGTCCCGTGGATTCGTATGGTTTCCTTTTAATTAGCTTTAGAGGTTGTCGTTCTTGTAAAAAAACTTGGTTTTTCTTTTGTCAAAATGTTTGCATCTTTCTTTGCAATATCCGTTTAATTATTTTTAATCTTGATTTACTTTTTTTTTTCTTGTATTGCATTTGGAAGAGTTATAAGCTTATGCAAAATCTTCACTCTAGAATCTAAAAAGGCTTATGTTGTATGTAACGACTGGTGTTTGATCTTATACATATCCATGTTGACACAAAAGATAACATAACATGAACATGATATATTTGTATACAAGGTGAAGAAATAGAGGACCAATCATATGATCGGATTTTTGCTTCTTGCGCTAAAAAACTAGAGGAAAATAAATTTTATAAAAAGTGGAACATATTTTATGAATATTTTGAAATTTCCCACTGCTAAAGGAATTGATTTTCTTATTGCTAATGTAGCCAGCTGTCTAGAGATATTGTTTATAATGGATATTTTATGGAAATCTATTTAAGGAAATTTTGTGTAAAATTATTAATTGTTTATGTTTGATTTACACAATTTTTCATCAATTGATTTAAACAATTAATAATAGTAATTATTTACAATATATTAATACAAATCTAAGTTAAATCGATAATCGTTAACTACTAGAATTATTATCTTTAATAATTATAATAATGTATTAATTAATAATTTTAATAATTTAATATTTAAGGAGATTGAATATGAGGATAAGGATCTCCTCCTTCACGTCACCAGATTTCAGGTCAATCGAAGCAAGTTGAACAATAGCAAAAATACCCGATACGTCCTGAAACGACAAAGAAGCAGCATAACGGGTTAGTGAACGACAGAATTTGGCAAAATTAAGGGTCACCTCACACCCTTGTAGGGTGTGACTTATAGTTAGATGGTCGAATTCCATTGGGAATAGAACTCCCGGAACCAATCTCTCAAACTGAAGTTTTACCGATTTCCCCAAATCTACCCAAAACGTAAACCGTAATGCAGAAAATGAAAAAACTATGAAAAGACGCGTCTGCAGAATCAAATTCCGATGCAGAATCAAAGGTGCAGAAATCGGAATCAGAAACACAAATGAGTTCAAACGCAGAAACAAGACAGATGCGCAAAAATAAATATATTTTTTTGTTTTTTTTTTAACAGAAACGAAAATTAAAGAAAAAGAAGATGATCAAGAATCAGAAAACGATTTAGACCGATGCCATTTCCCTGGAAACGGCGCCAAATTTGACACGAGCTGACGAACTCGCGCAAATTAAAAATTATTTTTAATTAGGGTTCAGAAATTCGCAGTAAAATGGAAACCGTAATGCAGAAAATGCAAAAACTGAGAAAAGACGCGTATGCAGAATCAAATTCCGATGCAGAATCAAAGGTGCAGAAATCGAATTCAGAAACACAAATGAGTTCAAACGCAGAAACAAGACAGATGCGCAAAAATAAATATATTTTTTTCGATTTTTTTTAACAGAAATGAAAATTAAAGAAAAAGAAGAAGATCAAGAATCAGAAAACGATTTAGACCGATGTCATTTCCCTGGAAACGGCGCCAAATTTGACACGAGCTGACGAACTCGCGCAAATTAAAAATTATTTTTAATTAGGGTTCAGAAATTTGCAGTAAAATGGAAACCATAAGTCGTCTCTCAAAGAAATTGATTTGGTAAAAATCGCTTATGAAAATAGAAAATAAAAGGGGGGTTTTGGATTTCGGTTGAATAAAAGACAGAATATAAGAACTGGGATTAAAACTTCGTAATTAAAATTAACCAACCTAAGGTTAGGAATCCTAGGATGTCCTTCATTGGATAAAAATTACCAAATTCACGAATGATCTCAATTGAATCAAAATCCTTATTTTCAATTGAGAACAATCGGATCATCAAATCTGATGATTATTCCTTTTCCATAATCGCAATTGCGAACCTCAAATCGAATATCCACAATCTCACGATATTGATTTGAGTTAGGTTAAAGAAACGAATCTGGTTAGAGATTGATCGCAGATCCTCTAGATAGATCCATGGAATCCCTTCCCCTTAGGTTGATTAAAAGGGGTTTAGCCTAGCATGGCTAGGATAAACATGATTAAAATTAAAGAAAAAAGAAGAAAAAGATAAAGAACGCGAAGAACGCTTCAGAGAAAAAGTACTTGATCCTCAATTTCAAAAATTCAGAATGAATAATAGTTTCCTACTCCGCCGTCATATACCCCTACCCAAATCGGGTTAGGGTTTAGTTCTGATAGGCCAATCTGTCCAAAAGTACGAAATATAACAAATAAATTAAAATAAAACTAAAACTTGGCTTTGGGCCACTTAAGTAATGGGGTTTTAATTTAAATGACAAGTCTAATAATAAAATAAAACTTCAGCAAAACGTGTCAATCAGACAACTGTGGACCGAGATATGGCCAAAATACAGAAGTAACGTAAAGCTGAAAAATTTTGACGAAAATAAATTAAACCCAATCAAAAACTAAAAATGTAAATTAACTCAAAACATCATTATTTTATTCAAATAAATCCTAAAAATACTAACCAAGAGTAACAAATAAGTGCAATAAAATATGAGTTATCACGCTGATAGCGCCAATGTCGCGCCAGTAGCGTGTTGGATTAAATCTTGTGTTTTTTTGTGCTTCTAAATTGGAGGCATTTCATACTCTTACTATTATGGCAGGAGTGGCTAATGTTTTTTTTCCATTAAAAAATGTGTTACCCATTATATGCTAATTAAATACAAGTCAAAGAACAAAATAGTAAAACAGTGGTATTGCCAGCATATTCAGAAGCCATAAGGAGGAGGAGCACCCTCAGCCATTGCAAGAGCTTTTTTTTTCTTAATTCATTTGAAGTATTGCCTAAAATATATATATAATGTTGCTGGAGCATACCTCATATGTGCATTTAAAGGAAATAATGAAGGTCATTAAAATAAAAAAAACAAACAAAAAGGAAAAAAATCGTGAAGAATAAATATAATAAGCGCATGTAATAAATGCAAAGTAGGATTCCTTTTTATAAATATTTAATTTTCAATAAAGAAACCTAAAAGTGGTAATAATTAAAACGGTAATAAAAAAATAGAATATCGTTATCATGAAAATCAAATCAAATCAAATTTCAATATTAGATTTAATAAATCCAGCTAATCAATGCAGAATAACAAGTGAGGTTCAAATTCTATAAATTATACCACTTCATCTCCTCTGAAGTAAACTTTCTCTTTCTGTCTACATATCTCTCTCTTCCTCCCTCTCTTTGTCTCTCTTTACATCTGTTTGCCAAGAATGGTTGCTTTTTTCTTAATAGTGACTCTAGTTTTTTTCTTTTTGTATATAATAGAGACTCTGGTTTTGAAAGCTCAACGTGAGAAGATGCTTACGGACGACGACGTTTTGGGCTTAAATCCATTCAACCTGAACATGCAAAGAAGCAATGTCCAATCTCGTGCGCAATTGGGTTACAACCACAACATGCAAATAAGCAATATCCAATCTCGTGCGCAATTCGGTCACAACCAAAACATGCAAAGAAACAATGTCCGTTCTCGTGCGCAATCGGGTTACAACCAAGACGTGCAAAGAAGTAATATCCGATCTCGTGCGCAATTGGGTTACAACCACAACGTGCAAAGAAACAATATCCAAACTCGTGCGCAATTGGGTCACAACCAAAACATGCAAAGAAGCAATATCCGATCAGGTGCCCAATTGGGTTACAACCACAACACGCAAAGAAGCAATATCCGTTCTCGTGGTGAGTTGGGTTACTACCAAAACATACAAACAAGCAATATCCGACATCTTCGTGAGTTGGCTCACTACCATAACATGCAAAGCAACAATCGCCGATCTCGTAGGGAATTGGGTTACATCGAAACCATGCTAAATAGCAACGTCCGATCTCGTGGTGAGTTGGGTCACAACCACAACATTCAAAGCAGCAATATCCGTTCTTCTTCCATCACAGATTGTTCTATTTGTCTCACGGATATTGGGTCAAGAGCAATTGGCTTGCCTTGCTCACACGTGTTTCATCGCGATTGCATCACAAAGTGGCTAATATAACACCTCGGAAAATTAAATGTGAATTTATGTGATAAAATATGGGTTTAAGAGGGAAGTATTAGTGAAAATCCGAGAATTAGGGCCAAAATGGGCTAAAAGGGCAAAATGGTAATTTGCCAAAAACGTGAATCGAGGCATGAAAAGTGGAGTTAGAGATTTAAGGTGACAAAAATAATGCTGGAAATGGAATCAGGGCGGAAAATTGAGTGGATAGGCAAATTTGGGAAAAATTGATGAATAGTGATTTTTAAGTGTTAAATACTGCGGTACGAGTGTACCGATAAGTGTGAAATTTTTATGAGAATTTTGAGGAAAGAAAAATATGTCATGGACTGGAAAAATATGTAGATTAAGAATATATGATCAGAAATTTTATAGGAGTTAAAATTAGATCGCGTGTGGGACCCGTGTGACCGAAGTCACTTGGCCCCACCCTCTTTTTCTTCTTCTTTCCTTCTCTTTTCCTCTCCTCTCTCGCGCCCTCCTCTGCCAAATGAACCCCAAACCCCCATTTCTCTCTTCTCTCACCAATTCTTCATTTCTCCACCAAATCACTTGATTTTGGTGTTGAAATCTATTGTAAACGACCTTCCAAAGCCATTGGTAACACTTAGAAGCCATGAAATCATCTCCTTGGGGCGAAAATGGACAAACTCAGATCCGACCCCTTTGGTGTTCTTGGAGTTTTTGGAGTTTTTGGATCTCTTTTGGATTGATGGAGCCTTGGTGGTGTTCCTACACTAGATGGTGAGTATATTTGTGGTACTTTTGTGGTTGATTTCATAGATCTAGGAATTTATGCTTTGAATCTTTGATTCTAGATGTGTGATGATAGAGAGCCCAAATGGAAAAATGCTATTAGATGAAAATGCCTTAGAATGATGCATGAAAGCTAGAAATGCTATGATAAATTTTGGTGAAAAAGTTAGGTTTTTAACTTAGGAAAATTTGTGGAAATTTCATGAAAATGGGTAAGTCAGGTAATTGAATAATTGAATGGTGGACCATTGGTATAGATTGATAATATGATTACATGATTAGTATGAGTGTTGAAATGAATTGAAAAGCCTTGGGGCATACCTTGTGAGGAATCCGAATTATGATGAAAATTGAGGAAAAATGATATAAGAATGATGTAATGGAAGTTGAATGATTGAAAATGATGTTTAATTGGATGATGGCGTAGTGTGGTAAAGTGGAGTGAGAAGAAATAATGTGTGATTCATGATATAATTGGTAATTTGATCTATAAAAGAGATTTAAGTATAATGAATGAGTGTTTGAGAGTTAATGTTTGATTGGAAATGGATTGATAATCATGTTGTGGATTATCTAGGTTGCCTCTTTTGGACGCTTTGGAAGCGGGTGAGCTTGGAGCTTACGTTTGGAGCATGGGCTCGGTATTGAGGTAACCTTTGGAACTGGGGTTTAGCCCTTGTGTGCTCCACCACACCTAGTGGAAGGTTGTGGTTGGATTATGTGGTTATGACATTGTGTGATTGTGTGCTTGTATGCATATTGCTTGATTTTTGTGAAAATTGTTTGGTCACTGGCCAGTTGACGTGTGTTGGTTTGGACATCCGCTGGGTTCATCCTACGGGAGAATGCCAGTTGGAATGCCATGGTGTTGACTCTGGGAGCGACATCAGGATGATCCAAGCGGGGGACGTCCGCCGGATAGGGCTCATGAGGAGTTCCGGTTGGGTATTGCCATGGAGTCTTCTCAACCATGGGAGAGGCGCCAGGACTGTCTCGGGAGTTATATGATGGAGTCCTTGAACATGAATCCATGAGTGGATGTTCTTGGGTTGTCTCCAGTTGGTGGGTGATATTGCATTGCTTGCATATTGTATGATGTTATATTTGCACATTGAGTGAGCCATGGGGTGGAGAAACCTCCAGGGCCCTTGGTTTACTGAGATATATTTATATATCTCACCCCGTGTTGTGGGGCATCATTTCAGGTTAGGTTGAGCCTGGAAGAGTGGAGCATGAGGTGCATATGGGAGGCACCATGTGATGAGCATTGGATTGGGGCATACTTTGCATATGTATATGCTTTAGAATTAGATCATGAACTTATGCATGTTGAAAATGCCATGCTTGTATGTTCATGACTACTTGTTAAGTCTTTCAATTTGATGTATATGTAGGACTTTAGTATATATTGTATATTTGAGTGAGCATGGGACTTGTCCATTGCCACATTCATTGTATTAGAAGCCTTGGTGAATATGTTGTAAAATGGACCATAATTGTTGTAAAATGGCCATTGGATTAAAGACTTGTAAATGATGTTTTAATGAATGGAAATGCATGTTGGAGGGGCTTAATGCCTAAATTAGAGTATGTTTAAGTGTTGTGTGGAGTACTAAGATGTTAGGGATGGATTACACAACCCTTCTTGGGCTTAAAAGGCTGTAATCTGTCACTTTTACTGCATAGTAATCGATTACCCAAGCATGGTAATCGATTACCATGCAACAGGGGACGAAAATTGGCTACTGTCTTCACTGGTAATCGATTACTGAGCTTTGGTAATCGATTACCATGTGAGGTAATCGATTACCCAAAGTTGGTAATCGATTACCAGAACAGAGGATGTGAAAAATTGGCTACTGCCTCGTTTTTGACAGGTGGTAATCGATTACCACCCACTGGTAATCGATTACCACAGTGTAAATTTTGAAAATTTGAGTTTCTCTAGACTAAAAGAAAGGGGTTTAACTTGATGGGTAGAACTCCACATGGTACGTGGTTTGAAACCACGCGTAGCTTATGTAAAGGGCTAGAACTTGGTAAGAGATTAAAGGAATTGGATAAGTTTAAATGAGTTGAATAAAAAGAAGGATTAGTGTTGTTGTTAAGCTGAATGCTTCCGCGTATTGCATTTACAATTATAGTGTTGTTTTAATTGATTACGGAAAAGGTTATGGTTATGAAAAGGAATACGAATAAAAGAAAAAAGTTTTCCCGTAATTTAATTAACCCAATTACTGTGATTGTAACTGCGCTTAATATCATAATCAATGTTAACAATACCGGTACGTAACGGGCTGTTACATTTTATGGTATCAGAGCAGTTTCTTTAGGGAACTCTGATGATTGTGTAATTGAGGTGAGTGCTGTATAGTTGTACGTAGACACTTATTGACTGCTACACATGTGATTCCTGAGTTTGGGCCTGATCAACCCATTTATTTGTGTTCAGTGTGTGGTCAGTATAAGATGCCTTCGTGACAACCCTGGAGCACCAATGCCAGTCTTTAGGCTCAGGTGGTGGGTGCAGTGTTGACTGCCCACGGATGGATATGTTAGTGAGTTAATGGTGTTATGAATTGTTGTATAATGTGGTAGTATGTTTGTATACTGATGATTTTGTGGTAATTGATGAAAATGTGAAATGTAAACATGTATTGTAATGAATAGAAATAAAGGAAGGTGTGTTGGTACATGTAAATGATTGAATTGAGTTGATATTAGTATGATGATGTTGGTAAGTCTTCCCAAATTGTACGGGGAGTTAGAATAATCGAGTATATGTGGAATTAGTGGTATATCTTTGATGTGGTAGGGGAATTGGAACCCCGATGAAATTGTGAAAATTTGAATATGAGTGTTTATATGTAATATTGGATATCTTAGGGTAAAGTATAAGGTTATAAGACCCTTGATGAGGGCATACACTTGGATGACTTAAGATGCTTGGATGTAGAAATAGATTGAGATTTCCAAAATTTGGATTGAGGATTGTGAGTAACTTAAAAGAACTATGGAAATGATGTGTGGGATAATTCAATGTTTAAAATGGGACTTTGGTCCATGATGAATAATGCTAGTTAGATGTAAGTGAAGATATCATATGTAAAAAAAGTAAAATATAAGGAGTTTAAGAAATTGCCATGTAAGGCATTGGATGAATTTGATTGAAAGTATGTGAGTCCATGAATTAAGGATGGTTGGACTTGACAAATGTGAGGTGAGAAAATATAACTGAGTGTGGTGTAGTAATGGTACTAGTATGCTTCCATAATGTAGTGGAGCATTGCAAGTTGGATGATGTGGCTTAACCTTGTGTGGATAATAATCCTGTGATGGCCGAACGCCAATATGTATAAATGTGTATATCTATATGTTTTGTGAAGGCCGGGGTGCCTAAATGTATATTTGTGTTGTTATGAGTTAGTGAACTCTTTGGTAAAAGAAAATTATTTTTGGTAAAAGAGTAATGATGTAAGTGAAATTCCCTATGATGGGAAATGCTGGAAGAGATTGTCTCTTTGGAGTGTCATTGGATGCTCAATGTGGTATGGGATTCATGATGGAGTCCCGGTGTGCAAGTTATACCATGGCACACATGTTGGTAATAATATGACTATTAAAATTGTCCTGGGTTTCCCTTTGTGGATTGAATCCTAAGAGGTGTTGCTCTTGGAAGTCCCAGGCGAGCGCCGCTCGAAATTGAATTTATCTGGTGGTTCCGATGCGCAGAATGCATGGACTGTTAAATGAGGGCACTCTTGGTGTCATAGTGAAATGTTGAGAGAAAAAGTGATGTTATGTTAATGAAGTGGATCTTCTACAGTGTTGAGCATGGTTGCTACGGGTCATGATGGATAATGGATTAGGACTGTACCGAACATGGGTACTGTTATGAATTGAAAGTTTTGTGTCAAAATATGAAAAAGATGCCGAGATCATGTGAGGAGGATTATTCTATGGACTAAGACTGATGACTAGTCAAGTTAAATGAGTATAATGTCAAGAAAAGAACCATATTGGAAAATTATAGTGGATGGTGCAAAAGTAGGATATACCTAGGATACCATTATGTATCTATATAAGAATTGTTTGCCGTTATACGCGGATTTGATGTGAAAGTTTTTATCTTTGTGTGGCTTATATGCCCTGAGTATATGGCTATCTCCGTATGGATTATGTTCCCGGAGATTATTGTTATCTTGTAAAGGTAAGGTAGTGTGAGGTAGAACCTTGAGTTAGTGGGACTGTTAGTACAGTCGTTGGCATGTTACCTCTTCTTGCGTGAATTATAAGGACAGATTCTCTGATTGGTGGGGCATTGCACCTGGGGCCCTTAGGACAGCAAGAGCTCGAGGGGTTAAACCTGGGATGTTCTTACCCATTGCATTAGAGGATTGTATCTTGTGAGGAACGCAAGAGGTGAATTTGGACAACTGTAAGTGAACAGTAATATGCCTAATATGATGAAGAATGTGTAAGGTGCCATGAGATGGCAGTTTGAATTATGAAATTGAGCACTCGGAGATGTGCATGAGTGTATACCAAGTGTGGTAGTATGAAACTATGGTCTTACGGAAATTGTGAAATGAATTATTGGATTGTCACCCTATGTGAAGGGAATGGAAAATTGATTAGTGATGATGGATTGAGTCAAAGTTTTATGGAAAGGTTTGTGATGGCAAGATGTTAAGCTAAGGTGGTGGCCAAAGTGGCCAATGATTGTGATAAGTGATTAATTGTGATGTAGCCAAGTGAGAAGGTATGATATTAGTTGTAAAAAATGGTATTTGGTGAAATGAAAGGTTGATATTCTTACCCTGGTGGTAGAGTTGTTGATGAAGCAGTATAGATGCAAAATTTTGTGAGTGATGTGTTGAAAATACACAATGATAATGTTGTGTTTGGCTAGGTATCAAGATATATGATTGAGAGTGCTAGTAGTACTTTGATAGTCCGAGAGACTTGTGTAATAGCCGATATGAAATTATGAAAGTAATGATAGTGGTGGATTTAGTCTTTGTGGCATGATAAATAGGCTTCGAGAATCCCTATATG
This sequence comes from Gastrolobium villosum, assembly GCA_032173675.1. Taxonomy (NCBI): domain Eukaryota; kingdom Viridiplantae; phylum Streptophyta; class Magnoliopsida; order Fabales; family Fabaceae; genus Gastrolobium; species Gastrolobium villosum. The sequence continues at coordinate 31,942 of JAVKPL010011539.1, read as the reverse complement.
ATGGGACAGGTAAGAGAGAGAGATGATATGTAACCTCAGAATGAGGCATACTAGGGGAATGAAATGATAATGAAGGTGAGGTGTATTGAATGAAATGATAGTGATGAAGGTGAGGTGTATAGAATGAAATACATGTGAAATTGATAACATGAGTATAGAATGGTGACTAAAGAAAATCGTTAGTGGAAATCTTAGGCATGTTGCCTTAAATGGGAGAAATCAGTGATGAACTGTGTGTCAAGTTTGGAGATGATTAATTGAAATTGCAAGTATGATCTAGTGTATAAAATTAATGAGTGAATTCATGGGTTAAGGCTTGAATTGGCCGATTTGATGTATAAAGTGAAACATGTGGTCCATTGGATACCAGTTAAAGGTCAGGAGAAAGGGATTCGCCATTGTGTTTTGGCGAAATTGGTGAACTTGTAAGGTTAGATTGATGGTTGAGCACAGAAATGGTGCTTGTTAAAGGTAAAGAGTTGAGGTGAAATTGTATGTTATAGGTTAAGAACGTGAGAAAGGAAATTGTGTACATACGAGTTGTGGCTAAGTGCCAAGAATGGGGATTGTTCCCTCAGAAGATAAAAGTATAGTGAGTGTGAATTAGATGAATACTCAGTGAGTTGCACTGAGAGGCTGTGAGATTGCATAATAGTGTTTAATGTGGAATACGAAATGTGGAAAAAGATTGATGACAAGAGTTAATACTCCGTGGAAATAAAGAGCAAAGAAAGATAATTTGTGACCGTAATGTGCCAATAAGTAATAGCTGCCTGTGTGGCACAGATTGAATAAGATGTAGCATGACCCTAGGGGTATATTGGTTGATATGTTAATTTGGTAGGAAAACCTGCCAAGAGAAATTATGGGCTATATGTGCTAGGTAGCCGGACTTGTGAAATGAAACTGAAAAGAAATTAAAAGCAATTGGCTTGGGAAAGCAGAAAAAGTGCACAACTGTGTGGTGCACTCCGGTTGTTCACATGTGGTGGCACCGGTTGAGATTGGAATTGGGAAGGACTTGAGGTCTCCCATTGGGCCTTTGAAAGGCAAGGTCATTGTGAAATGGGGCTGAAAAGCCAAAAGATAGAAATGTAAACAATTGTTTTGGTGTCCGCGCACTGATGGAGCTTCTTGGGTACGGGGGACTGAGATTCTCTGGCTGTATCCCAAGTTAGCATATGTGCATAGTTGATTTTGCGGACAAAATTCTAAAAAGGTGGGGTGAATATAACACCTCGGAAAATTAAATGTGAATTTATGTGATAAAATATGGGTTTAAGAGGGAAGTATTAGTGAAAATCCGAGAATTAGGGCCAAAATGGGCTAAAAGGGCAAAATGGTAATTTGCCAAAAACGTGAATCGAGGCATGAAAAGTGGAGTTAGAGATTTAAGGTGACAAAAATAATGCTGGAAATGGAATCAGGGCGGAAAATTGAGTGGATAGGCAAATTTGGGAAAAATTGATGAATAGTGATTTTTAAGTGTTAAATACTGTGGTACGAGTGTACCGATAAGTGTGAAATTTTTATGAGAATTTTGAGGAAAGAAAAATATGTCATGGACTGGAAAAATATGTAGATTAAGAATATATGATCAGAAATTTTATAGGAGTTAAAATTAGATCGCGTGTGGGACCCGTGTGACCGAAGTCACTTGGCCCCACCCTCTTTTTCTTCTTCTTTCCTTCTCTTTTCCTCTCCTCTCTCGCGCCCTCCTCTGCCAAATGAACCCCAAACCCCCATTTCTCTCTTCTCTCACCAATTCTTCATTTCTCCACCAAATCACTTGATTTTGGTGTTGAAATCTATTGTAAACGACCTTCCAAAGCCATTGGTAACACTTAGAAGCCATGAAATCATCTCCTTGGGGCGAAAATGGACAAACTCAGATCCGACCCCTTTGGTGTTCTTGGAGTTTTTGGAGTTTTTGGATCTCTTTTGGATTGATGGAGCCTTGGTGGTGTTCCTACACTAGATGGTGAGTATATTTGTGGTACTTTTGTGGTTGATTTCATAGATCTAGGAATTTATGCTTTGAATCTTTGATTCTAGATGTGTGATGATAGAGAGCCCAAATGGAAAAATGCTATTAGATGAAAATGCCTTAGAATGATGCATGAAAGCTAGAAATGCTATGATAAATTTTGGTGAAAAAGTTAGGTTTTTAACTTAGGAAAATTTGTGGAAATTTCATGAAAATGGGTAAGTGATGTAATTGAATAATTGAATGGTGGACCGTTGGTATAGGTTGATAATATGATTACATGATTAGTATGAGTGTTGAAATGAATTGAAAAGCCTTGGGGCATACCTTGTGAGGAATCCGAATTATGATGAAAATTGAGGAAAAATGATATAAGAATGATGTAATGGAAGTTGAATGATTGAAAATGATGTTTAATTGGATGATGGCGTAGTGTGGTAAAGTGGAGTGAGAAGAAATAATGTGTGATTCATGATATAATTGGTAATTTGATCTATAAAAGAGATTTAAGTATAATGAATGAGTGTTTGAGAGTTAATGTTTGATTGGAAATGGATTGATAATCATGTTGTGGATTATCTAGGTTGCCTCTTTTGGACGCTTTGGAAGCGGGTGAGCTTGGAGCTTACGTTTGGAGCATGGGCTCGGTATTGAGGTAACCTTTGGAACTGGGGTTTAGCCCTTGTGTGCTCCACCACACCTAGTGGAAGGTTGTGGTTGGATTATGTGGTTATGACATTGTGTGATTGTGTGCTTGTATGCATATTGCTTGATTTTTGTGAAAATTGTTTGGTCACTGGCCAGTTGACGTGTGTTGGTTTGGACATCCGCTGGGTTCATCCTACGGGAGAATGCCAGTTGGAATGCCATGGTGTTGACTCTGGGAGCGACATCAGGATGATCCAAGCGGGGGACGTCCGCCGGATAGGGCTCATGAGGAGTTCCGGTTGGGTATTGCCATGGAGTCTTCTCAACCATGGGAGAGGCGCCAGGACTGTCTCGGGAGTTATATGATGGAGTCCTTGAACATGAATCCATGAGTGGATGTTCTTGGGTTGTCTCCAGTTGGTGGGTGATATTGCATTGCTTGCATATTGTATGATGTTATATTTGCACATTGAGTGAGCCATGGGGTGGAGAAACCTCCAGGGCCCTTGGTTTACTGAGATATATTTATATATCTCACCCCGTGTTGTGGGGCATCATTTCAGGTTAGGTTGAGCCTGGAAGAGTGGAGCATGAGGTGCATATGGGAGGCACCATGTGATGAGCATTGGATTGGGGCATACTTTGCATATGTATATGCTTTAGAATTAGATCATGAACTTATGCATGTTGAAAATGCCATGCTTGTATGTTCATGACTACTAGTTAAGTCTTTCAATTTGATGTATATGTAGGACTTTAGTATATATTGTATATTTGAGTGAGCATGGGACTTGTCCATTGCCACATTCATTGTATTAGAAGCCTTGGTGAATATGTTGTAAAATGGACCATAATTGTTGTAAAATGGCCATTGGATTAAAGACTTGTAAATGATGTTTTAATGAATGGAAATGCATGTTGGAGGGGCTTAATGCCTAAATTAGAGTATGTTTAAGTGTTGTGTGGAGTACTAAGATGTTAGGGATGGATTACACAACCCTTCTTGGGCTTAAAAGGCTGTAATCTGTCACTTTTACTGCATAGTAATCGATTACCCAAGCATGGTAATCGATTACCATGCAACAGGGGACGAAAATTGGCTACTGTCTTCACTGGTAATCGATTACTGAGCTTTGGTAATCGATTACCATGTGAGGTAATCGATTACCCAAAGTTGGTAATCGATTACCAGAACAGAGGATGTGAAAAATTGGCTACTGCCTCGTTTTTGACAGGTGGTAATCGATTACCACCCACTGGTAATCGATTACCACAGTGTAAATTTTGAAAATTTGAGTTTCTCTAGACTAAAAGAAAGGGGTTTAACTTGATGGGTAGAACTCCACATGGTACGTGGTTTGAAACCACGCGTAGCTTATGTAAAGGGCTAGAACTTGGTAAGAGATTAAAGGAATTGGATAAGTTTAAATGAGTTGAATAAAAAGAAGGATTAGTGTTGTTGTTAAGCTGAATGCTTCCGCGTATTGCATTTACAATTATAGTGTTGTTTTAATTGATTACGGAAAAGGTTATGGTTATGAAAAGGAATACGAATAAAAGAAAAAAGTTTGCCCGTAATTTAATTAACCCAATTACTGTGATTGTAACTGCGCTTAATATCATAATCAATGTTAACAATACCGGTACGTAACGGGTTGTTACAGCTAACGATTCGCAATACATGTCCTTTATGTAGATGCAGTGTCTTGTCTAGGAATGATTAAGTAAACATAACGTACGCTATTTATGCATTCTTGGTCTTTGTTTCAGAGCTTGTGGCTAGCTTGTCTCTTAAATTTTTGTATTGTTCTAGTTCAGTTACTTTTCTTTGGAGTAAGCTGTCTGGGATTTTTGGAGAGTATTGCTCTGTCCCGTGGATTCGTATGGTTTCCTTTTAATTAGCTTTAGAGGTTGTCATTCTTGAAAAAAATCTTGGTTTTTATTTTGTCAAAATGTTTGCATCTTTCTTTGTAATATCCGTTTAATTAGTTTTAATCTTGATTTACTTTTTTTTTCTTGTATTGCATTTGGAAGAGTTATAAGCTTATGCAAAATCTTCACTCTAGAATCTAAAAAGCCTTCTGTTGTATGTAATGACTGGTGTTTGATCTTATACAGATCCATGTTGACACAAAAGATGACATAACATGAACATGATATATTTTTATACAAGGTGAAGAAAGAGAGGACCAATCATATGATCGGATTTTTGCTTCTGGCTCTAAAAATCAAGAGGAAAATAAATATTATAAATAGTGGAACATATTTTATGAATATTTTGAAATTTCCCATTGCTAAAGGAATTGATTTTCTTATTGCTAATGTAGCAGCTGTCTATAATGGATATTTTATGAAAATCTATTTAAGGAAATTTTGTGTAAAATTATTAATTTATTATAATTGATTTACACAATTTTCCATCAATTGATTTAAACAATTAATAATAGTAATTATTTACTATATATTAATGCAAATCTAAGTTAAATCGATAATCGTTAACTACTAGAATTATTATCTTTAACAATTATAATAATGTATTAATTAATAATTTTAATAATTTAATATCTGAGGTTATTGAATTTGAGGATACGGATCTCCTCCTAGTATATTATCATAGAAAAAATTTAACCTTGAATCATGTATATCATTATAAAATACCAAACAATATGAAATCAAAATTGGGATTATGCGTACCTTATTGGATCATCACAAAGCCAAAAGAAAGAAGGGACTACATGCCAGATCTTCCTCTCTATCACCTATTTCGATAAAGGCAGCCTCAGCGATGAGAGCATGATGGCTTATTGAGTTTAACTCCAGTATAAATAGGCTAGAGAGGGGACCTAGCTAATAACCCAGAGAAGAGTCTGTGCCCATGGGTCCACCCATCATGGAAAACCAGCGTCACACAAGAGCCTATTACTGTCCAACTATGCCCAATAACATCAGATGCCAGAAGCCCAATCAAATGTGATCGCAATAGGCTTAGTTACAATATTTATATTGATTATAATTGATTTACACAATTTTCCATCAATTTATTTAAACAATTAATAATAGTAATTATTTACTATATATTAATGCAAATCTAAGTTAAATCGATAATCGTTAACTTCTAGAATTATTATCTTTAATAATTATAATAATGGATTAATTAATAATTTTAATAATTTAATATTTGAGGTTATTGAATGTGAGGATACGGATCTCCTCCTAGTATATTATCATAGAAATATTTTAACCTTGAATCATGTATATCATTATAAAATACCAAACAATATGAAATCAAAATTGGGATTATGTGTACCTTATTGGATCATCACAAAGCCAAAAGAAAGAAGGGACTACATGCCAGATCTTCCTCTCTATCACCTATTTCGATAAAGGCAGCATCAGCGATGAGAGCATGATGGCTTATGGAGTTTAACTCCAGTATAAATAGGCTAGAGAGAGGACCTAGCTAATAACCCAGAGAAGAGTCTGTGCCCATCTGTGCCCATGGGTCCACCCATCATGGAAAATCAGCGTCACACAAGAGCCTATTACTGTCCAACTATGCCCAATAACATCAGATGCCAGAAGCCCAATCAAATGTGATCGCAATAGGCTTAGTTACAATATTTATATTGGAATATCCATTAACCCAATTAATATTAAAATACAAAACTAATTAATTAATATTGCCCATAAAATAAAATTTCTAACATTCTACTAGTTGGCCTATATTAATTAATTTAATATTATTTTGAAAATCTTTTTAATATTATTTTGACAATATAGCAAAAGGGTTTTATGTTTATTATGTTGTAGGAAAAGTGATTGTGTAATGTTATAGAGATTCGTTTTGCGTGCCATATTTTTTACTTTTTCTTTTGTTTTAAAATGTGTGGGCCCCATAAAATATTGTGTGTGGAGGAATAGAGCTGTCAAAACAGCCCCCAGCCCGCGGGCTGGGCCCTATAGCCCCAAGTTTTAACCCCTTTTTTTTTCAGCACACATATGGGAGGGTTATTTTTGACCCTAGCCCCATTAACCCTCATTTCTTTTGGGTTAGGGTGGGGTTAACCGCGGACCAGCCCACTTTTTTTTTCTAAACCCTAAAACCCCAATTTCTCATTTCTCTCTCTGGTTTTCTTCTTCCAATTTCTTCTTCTTCACGCGTTCTTCTTCTTCGCAGTTGATACACTTCCTCAAGCAGTTTCTTCATCGTCATTAAGGCTTCCCTCTCTTCAATTTTCTCCTTCATATTCTTCTTCATTGTCTTCGTTGTCACTTGCAGCACGGTTGAACCATAAGGGTCTGAAGATGATGGGAATCAGAACCAGTGTTGTAGCCATGCCAGAGTCCCCCAAGAACACCGTGCTTGACGCTTGTTACTGGAGCTGGTGGTCGCACATGAGCAAACTTTCTGTTCTATGCTTTGATGGGTTTTCCTCAAATTCTTTGTTTTCTTGCTATGGAAAGAGAAAGAGATAGAGAATTTGGACTAGAAAATGACATTTCAGGTTTAGCTTATTCTTTTTAATTGAGGTTTTAATTGAGGTTCAGTGATTTGTAGGTTGTTGGAATTTATAAATTTAGTGGTTGTGAATATGGGTTTTGATAATCTAGATGCATTGATATTTCTAACGCAGGGTTAATGTTTCTAAATTTACTTTAACTGAAAAATTCTGATATTTTTTGTGGGTTCTGTTAGTACTGTAAATGTATAAGGATTTGTTTACAATGTGGCTTTCTAAGACAAACTGAAGCTGTCCAAATAGAAGAACACTATCTATGTGGAGTAAAGGATAATGATACAACATGATATATAGCTTTTGTATATATGTATGCAATTTAATTATCTTAAGTTCTCAACCATTTTTTGAGTAAGGATAATGTTACAGCATGATATATAGCTTTTGTATATATGTATGCAATTTAATTATCTCAACCATTTTTTGAGTGAGGATAATGATACAACATGATCACTTGCAACTTAATTCATGGTAGAGAACATGCCAGGACCTTCTTTGAGTGAGGAAGATGAGATTGAGGGTGGGAATGAGAATGAGGAAGGTGAAGGTGATAATGTTGACGGTGATGGAGGTCATACGGTGGAGGAGCCTAAAACACTAGAGAAAGTTCTGGAAAATGTGCAAGAGCTAGATGAGATAACAGAGGCAAAGCATATTGAACATTCAAAGACAGCACCTGCTGAGTTTAGAAGAGCAATTAAGGTTGTTCCAAGTGTTACTCTGATGCAGATTCTCACTTTCCTTGATGATCATTTTTTGAAGGCTTTAGAGAGTGCACAAGAAGTTACCAAGATGGTTGAGGCCACTAGGTTGCATTATCATTCCAATTTCGCTGATAATCGGGGTAATTAATTCCTTGTGTTGTGTTGTGTGTGTGTGTGTGTGTGTATCATTTTAGTTGATATTGTAGCTGCAGTTGAAGTTTAACCTCTTTAATTGCTAGTTGGACATGAATGGTTGAGCTAATTTTGGACTATATATGTATGCAATTTAATTATCATTTTTTTCCCTGTATTTCTATGCAATTTTGGACTACATTTGTTGGAGGGTTATATAGCTTTTGGCCTTTTGCAGGGGGAAAGTCCTTGAGGTTTTAAAAAACTGGCCTGAGAGGAGTATTCAAGTTATTGTTGTAACTGATGGTGAGCGGATTTTGGGACTTGGGGATGTTGGATGTCGGGTATTTTTGTAGGGGAATCAAACTCCTTAATTTACATTTTACTATGAAAATATAGACATGGTACTAAAAGTAGATGACTAAGCCTTTTCAATTTCTGTTTGATAATATATGACTAATGAACAGTCTTGATCACTGCTTGATAATATATGAATACTTTTGCATTTCAGGTTCCGCCAAATTCAACAGAACCATTAGGAATACTTTTGCATTTTACTCTTAAAAGTGTAGGTAAAATAGAGTTGATTTTTGGCCCGCGGGCTGGCCCTAACCCGTGGGGTTATATGATTTTTTGGCCCGTGCGGGCTGTTTGATATGCGGGCTTTTTGGCACTGGCCCGGGCGGGCGAGGGCCTAACGGGCCGGGCTGGATCAGTCCACAACACAAGAATCTTTTCAAAATCTTGAAAAAGTCACGATTGAAGCAGAGTCTTCTTCCATCACAGATTGTTCTATTTGTCTCACGGAGATTGGGTCGAGAGCTATTGGCTTGCCTTGCTCACACGTGTTTCATCGGGATTGCATCACAAAGTGGCTCACGATTCGTAATACATGTCCTTTATGTAGATGCAGTGTCTTGTCTAGGAATGATTAAGTAAACATAACGTACGCTGTTTTTGCATTCTTGGTCTTAGTTTCAGAGCTTGTGGCTAGCTTGTCTCTTAATTTTTTGTATTGTTCTAGTTCAGTTACTTTTCTTTGGAGTAAGCTGTCTGGGATTTTCGGAGAGTATTGCTCTGTCCCGTGGATTCGTATGGTTTCCTTTTAATTAGCTTTAGAGGTTGTCGTTCTTGTAAAAAAACTTGGTTTTTCTTTTGTCAAAATGTTTGCATCTTTCTTTGTAATATCCGTTTAATTATTTTTAATCTTGATTTACTTTTTTTTTCTTGTATTGCATTTGGAAGAGTTATAAGCTTATGCAAAATCTTCACTCTAGAATCTAAAAAGGCTTATGTTGTATGTAACGACTGGTGTTTGATCTTATACATATCCATGTTGACACAAAAGATGACATAACATGAACATGATATATTTGTATACAAGGTGAAGAAATAGAGGACCAATCATATGATCGGATTTTTGCTTCTTGCGCTAAAAAACTAGAGGAAAATAAATTTTATAAAAAGTGGAACATATTTTATGAATATTTTGAAATTTCCCACTGCTAAAGGAATTGATTTTCTTATTGCTAATGTAGCCAGTTGTCTAGAGATATTGTTTATAATGGATATTTTATGGAAATCTATTTAAGGAAATTTTGTGTAAAATTATTAATTGTTTATGTTTGATTTACACAATTTTTCATCAATTGATTTAAACAATTAATAATAGTAATTATTTACAATATATTAATACAAATCTAAGTTAAATCGATAATCGTTAACTACTAGAATTATTATCTTTAATAATTATAATAATGTATTAATTAATAATTTTAATAATTTAATATTTAAGGAGATTGAATATGAGGATAAGGATCTCCTCCTTCACGTCACCAGATTTCAGGTCAATCGAAGCAAGTTGAACAATAGCAAAAATACCCGATACGTCCTGAAACGACAAAGAAGCAGAATAACGGGTTAGTGAACGACAGAATTTGGCAAAATTAAGGGTCACCTCACACCCTTGTAGGGTGTGACTTATACTTAGATGGTCGAATTCCATTGGGAATAGAACTCCCGGAACCAATCTCTCAAACTGAAGTTTTACCGATTTCCCCAAATCTACCCAAAACGTAAACCGTAATGCAGAAAATGAAAAAACTATGAAAAGACGCGTCTGCAGAATCAAATTCTGATGCAGAATCAAAGGTGCAGAAATCGGAATCAGAAACACAAATGAGTTCAAACGCAGAAACAAGACAGATGCACAAAAATAAATATATTTTTTTGTTTTTTTTTAACAGAAACGAAAATTAAAGAAAAAGAAGATGATCAAGAATCAGAAAACGATTTAGACCGATGCCATTTCCCTGGAAACGGCGCAAAATTTGACACGAGCTGACGAACTCGCGCAAATTAAAAATTATTTTTAATTAGGGTTCAGAAATTCGCAGTAAAATGGAAACCGTAATGCAGAAAATGCAAAAACTGAGAAAAGACGCGTCTGCAGAATCAAATTCCGATGCAGAATCAAAGGTGCAGAAATCGGAATCAGAAACACAAATGAGTTCAAACGCAGAAACAAGACAGATGCGCAAAAATAAATATATTTTTTTCGATTTTTTTTAACAGAATGAAAATTAAAGAAAAAGAAGAAGATCAAGAATCAGAAAACGATTTAGACCGATGCCATTTCCCTGGAAACGGCGCCAAATTTGACACGAGCTGACGAACTCGCGCAAATTAAAAATTATTTTTAATTAGGGTTCAGAAATTTGCAGTAAAATGGAAACCATAAGTCGTCTCTCAAAGAAATTGATTTGGTAAAAATCGCTTATGAAAATAGAAAATAAAAGGGGGGTTTTGGATTTCGGTTGAATAAAAGACAGAATATAAGAACTGGGATTAAAACTTCTTAATTAAAATTAACCAACCTAAGGTTAGGAATCCTAGGATGTCCTTCATTGGATAAAAATTACCAAATTCACGAATGATCTCAATTGAATCAAAATCCTTATTTTCAATTGAGAACAATCGGATCATCAAATCTGATGATTATTCCTTTTCCATAATCGCAATTGCGAACCTCAAATCGAATATCCACAATCTCACGATATTGATTTGAGTTAGGTTAAAGAAACGAATCTGGTTAGAGATTGATCGCAGATCCTCCAGATAGATCCATGGAATCCCTTCCCCTTAGGTTGATTAAAAGGGGTTTAGCCTAGCATGGCTAGGATAAACATGATTAAAATTAAAGAAAAAAGAAGAAAAAGATAAAGAACGCGAAGAACGCTTCAGAGAAAAAGTACTTGATCCTCAATCTCAAAAATTCAGAATGAATAATAGTTTCCTACTCCGCCGTCATATACCCCTACCCAAATCGGGTTAGGGTTTAGTTCTGATAGGCCAATCTGTCCAAAAGTACGAAATATAACAAATAAATTAAAATAAAACTAAAACTTGGCTTTGGGCCACTTAAGTAATGGGGTTTTAATTTAAATAACAAGTCTAATAATAAAATAAAACTTCAGCAAAACGTGTCAATCAGACAACTGTGGACCGAGATATGGCCAAAATACAGAAGTAACGTAAAGCTGAAAAATTTTGACGAAAATAAATTAAACCCAATCAAAAACTAAAAATGTAAATTACCTCAAAACATCATTATTTTATTCAAATAAATGCTAAAAATACTAACCAAGAGTAACAAATAAGTGCAATAAAATATGAGTTATCACGCTGATAGCGCCAATGTCGCGCCAGTAGCGTGTTGGATTAAATCTTGTGTTTTTTTGTGCTTCTAAATTGGAGGCATTTCATACTCTTACTATTATGGCAGGAGTGGCTAATGTTTTTTTTCCATTAAAAAATGTGTTACCCATTATATGCTAATTAAATACAAGTCAAAGAACAAAATAGTAAAACAGTGGTATTGCCAGCATATTCAGAAGCCACAAGGAGGAGGAGCACCCTCAGCCATTGCAAGAGCTTTTTTTCTTCTTAATTCATTTGAAGTATTGCCTAAAATATATATATATATAATGTTGCTGGAGCATACCTCATATGTGCATTTAAAGGAAATAATGAAGGTCATTAAAATTAAAAAAAGAAACAAAAAGGAAAAAAATCGTGAAGAATAAATATAATAAGCGCATGTAATAAATGCAAAGTAGGATTCCTTTTTATAAATATTTAATTTTCAATAAAGAAACCTAAAAGTGGTAATAATTAAAACGGTAATAAAAAAAATAGAATATCGTTATCATGAAAATCAAATCAAATCAAATTTCAATATTAGATTTAATAAATCCAGCTAATCAATGCAGAATAACAAGTGAGGTTCAAATTCTATAAATTATACCATTTCATCTCCTCTGAAGTAAACTTTCTCTTTCTGTCTACATATCTCTCTCTCCCTCCCTCTCTTTGTCTCTCTTTACATCTGCTTGCCAAGAATGGTTGCTTTTTTCTTAATAGTGACTCTAGTTTTTTTCTTTTTGTATATAATAGAGACTCTGGTTTTGAAAGCTCAACGTGAGAAGATGCTTACGGACGACGACGTTTTGGGCTTAAATCCATTCAACCTGTCCAATCTCGTGCGCAATTGGGTTACAACCACAACATGCAAATAAAATATCCAATCTCGTGCGCAATTCGGTCACAACCAAAACATGCAAAGAAACAATGTCCGTTCTCGTGCGCAATCGGGTTACAACCAAGACGTGCAAAGATGTAATATCCGATCTCGTGCGCAATTGGGTTACAACCACAACGTGCAAAGAAACAATATCCAATCTCGTGCGCAATTGGGTCACAACCAAAACATGCAAAGAAGCAATATCCGATCAGGTGCCCAATTGGGTTACAACCACAACACGCAAAGAAGCAATATCCATTCTCGTGGTGAGTTGGGTTACTACCAAAACATACAAACAAGCAATATCCGACATCTTCGTGAGTTGGCTCACTACCATAACATGTATAACACCTCAAATATTTAAATGTGTATTTTAATGATATATTGAGAAATGAAAGTTGATGGATTAGTGAAAATCCAAGTATTATGGCCAAAAGGGGCAAAAAGGGCAAAATTGTAATTTGCCAACCGTGTGTTAGGAGGCTTAAATACTGAGTTAGAGATTTCAAATGACGAAAGTAATGCTGGAAATAGAATCAGGGCGAAAAAATTGAGTGAATAGGCAAATTTGGGAAAAAGTGATGAATAGTGATTTTAGTGTTAAAATACTGAGGTGTGAGTGTACCAAAAGGTGTGAAATTTTTATCAAGATTTTGGAGAAGTAAAAATATGTCATGGACTGGAAAAATATGTAGATTAAGGATTTATGATCAGAAATTTTATCGGAGTAAAAGTTAGATCGCGTGTGGGACCCGTGTGACCGAAGTCACTTGGCCCCACCTCCCTTTTCTTCCTTCTTCTTTCTCTTTTTCTCCTCCCTCCTCGCGCGCTCACAGTGAAGAAAGAAGCCATTTCCACCATTTTCTTTCCATTTCACCATTTCTTCGTTTCTCCACCGAATCGCTTGATTTTGGTGTTGAAATCTATCGTAAACAACCTTCCAAAGCCATTGGTAGTACTTAGAAGCCTTGAATCCATCTCTTTGGCCGCGTTTTGAGCAAGAACAGATCCGACCCATTGGAGATTTTTGAGATTTCTTGGAGTTTTGAGTTTCAAATGGTTTAGTGAAGCCTTGGTGGTGATCATACTACCCATTGTAAGTATATTTGTGGTCTTTTGATAGTTGATTTCTTAGATCTATGAATATGTGTTCAAACCTTTGATTTTAGATGTGTGATGATAGAGAGCCCAAATGCAAAAATGCTATTAGATGAAGAGGCCTTAGAATCATGTTTGTAAGCTAGAAATGCTATGTTAAATTTTGGTGAAAAATCTAGGTTTTTAACTTAGAGAATTTTGAGGAATTTTGATGAAAAATGAGTTTTTGTGTAATTGGGATTTGATGATTGTTGTAGGGTGCCTCACACGGTTGGAATTGTGAAAAGTTGAATTGGAGCATACGTTTGGAACGGATTGCTAAGTGTTAAGGTAAACTCTTGGAACTTGGGTTTAATCCCTAGTGAGCTCCACCACACCTAGAGGAAGGTTGTGGTTGGATTATGTAGTGATGACATGATGTGATTGTGTGCTTGTATGCATATTGCTTGTATTGTGTGAAATTGTGTGGTCACTGGCCAGTTGACAAGTGGAGTTTGGTCATCCGCTGGGTTCATCCTTGTGAGAATGCCAGTCGGGTTTTGCCGTGGAGTCGACTCTGGGAGCGGCGCCAGGATGATCCAAACGTGGGACGTCCGCCGGATAGGGCTCATGAGGAGTTCCGGTTGGGTATTGCCATGGAGTCTTCTCAACCATGGGAGAGGCACCAGGACGGTCTCGAGAGTTATAGGATGGAGTCCTTGAACATGAATCCATGAGTGGATGTTCTTGGGTGTCTCCAGGTGGATGGTGATATTGTTTTACTTGCATGCCATATTATGTCATTTTGATACATTTTAGTGAGCCATGGAGTGGAGAGAGCCTCTAGCTCCATTGGTTTACTGAGATATATCCGTATATCTCACCCCGTGTTTGGGGGACCACATTTCAGGTCACTATGCTGGGAGGAGCTTCGGGCAAGAAGCCCGTGTAGTGGACGTTGGATTGGCATGCGGTGCATTGGATTGCATGGCTTTTTTGGAGGAGTTTATGGAGTGCACATAGCATACCATTAGTATTTTGAGACTTAGGTCATGAACATATTGCATGATGTCATTTCCATGCTTTTGTTAGTGTTCATGGTCATATGCTAAGTCTTGTTATGTTTTATTATTCATGGCTTGGATAACTGTATATTTTGATGAGCATGGGACTTGTCCATTGCCACATTCATAGCCTTGAAGTCTTGATGAGTTATGTTGTAAAAATGGTCCATATATGCATGTAAATGGCCATTATTTGAGAATGATGTAATTGATGTTAAACTTAAGGAAAATGCATGATGGAAGGGCCTAGAGCCAACATTAGGACATGATTATGTGTTATGAGGAGTACCGAGGGGTTAGGGATGGATTACACACCCTTTTTGGGGCTCAAAACTGCTGTAATCTGTCATTTTGCTGCATAGTAATCGATTACCCAAGCATGGTAATCGATTACCATGCAACAGGGGACGAAAAATTAGCTACTGTCTGCACTGGTAATCGATTACTGGCCTTTGGTAATCGATTACCATGTGAGGTAATCGATTACCCAAGGTTGGTAATCGATTACCAGAACAGAGGAAGTGAAAAATTGGCTACTGCCTCATTTTTGACAGGTGGTAATCGATTACCACCCACTGGTAATCGATTACCACAGTGTAAATTTCGAAAATTCAGTTTTTTCTAGACTAAAAGAAAGGGGCTTAACTTGATGGGTAGAACTCCAAATGATGTGTGGTTTGAAACCACGCGTAGACAATGTAAAGGACTATAACTTGGTAAAAGATGAGAGTAAGATGGTGAGGTTAAATGAAATGAATAAAAAGAATGGTTTATGATGTTAGAAAGTGTATGATTCCGCAAATGGCATTTACAATTATAGTGTGGTTTTAATTGATTACGGAAAAAGCGTTTATGCAAGAAAAAGAATATGTTAAAAGAAAAATTTGCCCGTAATTTAATTAATCTAATCACTGTGATTGTAACTGCGCTTAATATCATAATCAATGTTAACAATACCGGTGTACAACGGGCTGTTACATTTTATGGTATCAGAGCAGTTTTGTTTAGGGAACTCTGATTGTTTGTGTATGTTGTATCTTGTGTGCCATAGCTATCTGTGAACTATTTATGATTAATGTATATGTGATTCCTCAGTGTGGGTCTGATCAACTCATTCCTTTGTGTGACATGTACAGATATCATGAGTAGGGCACGAGGTCGCCGTGGGGCACGTGGTGCAGGTCCTTTGCCACCGGATCCGGTCACTGCAGCACTGAATGCTCTGCAGGCGGAAACGGCTGCAAACAGAAATATGACTGAGAACCTGATGAAAGCAAATCAGGATATGATACAGGCCTTTATGGCTGAGATGAGGGCGGATAGAGGTCGTCCTAGGAGGGAGAATACACCTCCACACACGGCTACGGTGACTCCTACGCCGACGCCATCTGTCACTCCTAGTCATCATACTACTACTGATCCGAGCTATGTTCCTGACCCGTCATCTGTTGCCCAATCTACTGGGGCTGCTGGGCAGGTGCTTGACAATGCTGACGATGAGCGTAGGCTCATATCTTTTAGGAAACACAAGCCACCCGCATTTCTGGGGTCAAGGGACCCAAAGGAGGTTACTGCTTGGTTGAGAGGTATGGACAAGATTTTTCAAGTTATGAGATGCCAAGATCCGCAGAAGTTGTTATATTCTGTGTATATGCTGGAGGGTGATGCCCAAGAGTGGTGGGACAATGTGTCTCGCCCATTCGTTATTCAGGGTGAGGTTCTTACTTGGGCCTTGTTTGAAGGATTATTTCATGAAGAATATTTTCCCCGCGATGTTCGGGAGGCAAAGCAAGGTGAATTTGATAAGTTGGTACAGGGAGTTATGACTGTGGATGCCTATGTGGCGAAATTTAATGAACTTGTCAAGTTTGCAAATTATGGAGGTACTCTACCTACTCCGGAATTCTTGTCAGCTAAATTTCAAAGAGGGCTGAGTGAGAAGATTGCAAAGAGGATGTCGAATACTGCGGTGAGAAACTTTGCCGACTTGGTGACCCAATGTAAGAGGGTCGAGACTGTTTATGGGAGGTATCCAAAATCTGATTCTACAAAAGAGCAAGATGTTAAGAGGACACCCGGTCCTTCTGGTAATACTAATAGAGGAGGTTTCAACAATAACAATAGAGGTAGGGGGTTGCATGTGAGGCAGCCTCCGGGTCAATTCAAGAGGGGTGGAAATACTGGTGGTGGTGGTGCTTCGAACAGATATTTTACCCCACAATGTGGGAAGTGTGGGAAATACCACAGAGGTGTATATGGTGCTGGTACGTCGAATTGTTTTAGATGTGGTCAGAGTGGCCACTTTGCTAGAAATTGTACATCTTCTTCGGGGCAGGCTGCGAATCTGCAGGCCTTGCCGCCAGCTACTACTACTACTGCTGCTCCTATTGCTGTTGTTCCTACTGTGGGACGAGTTTATACTACTAATGCGCAACGTACTGAGAAGGCTCCGAATTTGGTTAAAAGTATAATTTTTCTATCTAATGTTGATTTATCTGTATTGTTTGATTCGGGAGCAACACATTCATTTGTGGCGGACTATGTGGCTAAGGCGTTGGACTTAAAGGTAACACGGATGGTTCCTCCGATGCGTATTACTACTGCTACAGGAGAGGTTAGTGAATCGTCTTGGATCTGTGAAGATGTAAAGTTCACTTATTTAGGCAGGGGTTACACCATTGATTTAATTATCTTACCCCTGGCCTCTGTCAATTTAATTTTGGGGATGGATTGGTTGTCTCGGAACTGCGCAATGATTGATTGCTGCGGGAAGAGGTTGTTGCTATCTCACGAGAGGCCGTCTGTTTGTCCGTCTCTGTATTTGTCTGTAAGTCAAACTGTGAAAGCCTTGAAGGCTGGAGATTTGGGTTATGTCTTGTTGGGCGGATTGGTGGGTGATAAAAAGGAGGAGATTTCTACTATTCCAGTTGTTAATGAGTTTGAGGATGTATTTCCGGATGAGATACCGGAATTCCCACCTGAGAGAGAGATTGAATTCTCGATTGATTTATTGCCTGGTGTGGGGCCGATCTCCTTGGCTCCATATCGGATGTCGCCACTTGAGTTGGCTGAATTGAAGAAACATATTGAAGAACTGTCTGCGAAGAACTTTATTAGGCCAAGTGTGTCTCCGTGGGGAGCACCGGTGATATTTGTAAAGAAAAAGGATGGTAGCATGAGATTGTGCACTGACTACCGACAGCTGAATAAAGTGACTATAAAGAACCGGTACCCATTACCGCGTATTGATGATTTGTTAGATCAGTTGAGGGGTGCCTGTGTATTTTCAAAGATTGATCTCCGGTCCGGATATCACCAGATTCGGATTAAACCGGAGGATGTACCTAAAACAGCTTTCCGATCCAGATATGGACATTTTGAGTATCAAGTGATTCCTTTTGGGCTTACTAATGCCCCGGCGGTGTTCATGGACTATATGAACCGCATTTTCAAACCGTTTTTGGACCAGTTTGTAATTGTTTTTATTGATGACATTTTGATCTACTCTAAGAGTAAGGAGGAGCACGTCGACCATTTGAGGACTGTGTTGCAGGTGTTGAAGGACAAGAAACTGTATGCTAAACCGTCTAAGTGTGAATTCTGGTTATCTGAGGTGCAATTCTTGGGTCATGTTATTTCTGCAAGTGGTGTTGCAGTGGATCCAAGCAAGATTGAAGCGGTAAGTGACTGGGAACGACCAAAGACTGTGACTGAAATTAGAAGTTTTCTGGGGCTTGCTGGCTATTATCGCCGATTTATACAGGGATTTTCTGCAATGGTTCTACCGTTGACTCGGTTGACACGAAAGGATACTCCTTTTGTGTGGACCCAGGAATGTGAGGACTGTTTTCTGCTACTTAAAGAGAAATTGACTACAGCTCCGGTGTTGACTCTACCTGATCCGGAGGGTGAGTTTGTATTATATTGTGACGCTTCTAAGAAAGGTTTAGGGAGCGTGCTAATGCAGGAAGGAAAAGTGATTGCTTATGCGTCTAGGCAGTTAAGGCCACATGAAGAAAATTATCCGACGCACGACTTGGAGTTGGCTGCTATTGTGTTTGCCTTGAAAATTTGGAGGCATTTTCTGTATGGGATGAAGTTTGCCGTGTTCAGCGACCATAAAAGCTTGAAATACTTGTTTGATCAGAAGGAGCTGAATATGAGACAGCGTAGATGGGTTGAATTCTTGAAAGATTATGACTTTGAGCTGAAATACCACCCGGGGAAAGCTAATGTTGTGGCAGATGCATTGAGTAGGAAGTCTGTTAACTTATCTCATATGATGATGTGGGACAATGAAGTGATTGAGCAATTCCGCGATATGAAAATAACGGATTTCTTTGCAGGAAGAATGTGTGATATGGAGTTGACTCGGATTGAGAACGAGCTGCACGAGAAGATTAAAGAGACTCAGATTCGCAATGAAAGTATAAAGTATTTGAAAGGCCAGAGTGGCATATCTGTTAATGAACAAGGACTTTTGTTATATCAGGGCAGGATTGTGGTGCCCAGGGAACTTGCAGAGGAAGTCATGACTGAGGCCCATAAGGGTCAATATTCTATCCACCCAGGTGCCACAAAGATGTACCAAGATTTGAAAGTTAAGTTCTGGTGGCCTGGTATGAAAAGAGATGTTGCCGAGTACGTGTCTAAGTGCTTGGTGTGTCAGAAAGTGAAAATAGAGCATCAGAAACCTGCTGGATTACTTCAGCCGCTGGATATACCTGAATGGAAATGGGAAAGTATTTCAATGGATTTTGTTGTTGGATTGCCGAGAACTCAAGCTGGTTATGATTCAATTTGGGTTATTGTGGACCGACTTACGAAGTCTGCACATTTTCTACCAGTACAAGTAGATTACACCACAGAGAAGTTGGCTACATTGTATGTGAAGGAGATTGTTAGACTCCATGGGACACCGATTAGCATTGTTAGTGATCGGGACCCGAAGTTTACTTCACGATTTTGGGGAGCCTTGCAGCAGGCTTTTGGCACTCAGCTCCGGCTGAGCACTGCTTATCACCCGCAGACTGATGGTCAGACTGAGAGGACCATACAGACACTTGAGGATATGTTGAGAGCTTGCACACTGGAACAGGGTAATGCTTGGGATAAGTACTTACCACTGGTGGAATTTTCTTATAACAACAGTTTTCATTCCAGTCTGGGTATGGCACCATATGAGGTTTTGTATGGCAGGAGGTGTCGTACGCCCACGTGTTGGACTGAGGTAGGCGATAAAGAAAGATTTGGTCCGGATTTTGTGCAGGAAACAACAGTGCAAATTGAAATGATCCGAGAGAAATTGAAACAGGCACAGAATCGGCAGAAAAGTTATTATGACAATAAGCATAGACCGCTGGAATTTGAGGAAGGTGACCATGTATTTGTACGTTTGTCGCCGGTCACCGGTGTTGGCCGTGCGTTGGGTGTGAGGAAGCTGAGTCCACGATTCATTGGGCCGTATCAGATTATGAAAAGAGTAGGATTGGTGGCCTATCAGCTTGCCTTACCCCCTCAGTTGTCTAATTTACATGATGTCTTTCATGTGTCGCAGTTGCGACGTTATGTTCCGGATGAGTCACATGTGGTGATGCCGGATGATATTGAAATCAGGGAGAACTTGAAGACTCCCGTTGGTCCTATTGCAGTGTTGGATCGCAGTGAAAAGCGATTGAGGAGTAAAGTGATTCCCATGCTGAAGATTCAGTGGGAAGGCCGCACACCTGAGGAGGCTACTTGGGAACGGGAGGACGAGATTCTCCGGCTGTATCCTGAGTTAGCGGGCAGGTATGATTTAATTTTGCGGACAAAATTTCAAAAAGGTGGGGTGAATATAACACCTCAAATATTTAAATGTGTATTTTAATGATATATTGAGAAATGAAAGTTGATGGATTAGTGAAAATCCAAGTATTATGGCCAAAAGGGGCAAAAAGGGCAAAATTGTAATTTGCCAACCGTGTGTTAGGAGGCTTAAATACTGAGTTAGAGATTTCAAATGACGAAAGTAATGCTGGAAATAGAATCAGGGCGAAAAAATTGAGTGAATAGGCAAATTTGGGAAAAAGTGATGAATAGTGATTTTAGTGTTAAAATACTGAGGTGTGAGTGTACCAAAAGGTGTGAAATTTTTATCAAGATTTTGGAGAAGTAAAAATATGTCATGGACTGGAAAAATATGTAGATTAAGGATTTATGATCAGAAATTTTATCGGAGTAAAAGTTAGATCGCGTGTGGGACCCGTGTGACCGAAGTCACTTGGCCCCACCTCCCTTTTCTTCCTTCTTCTTTCTCTTTTTCTCCTCCCTCCTCGCGCGCTCACAGTGAAGAAAGAAGCCATTTCCACCATTTTCTTCCCATTTCACCATTTCTTCGTTTCTCCACCGAATCGCTTGATTTTGGTGTTGAAATCTATCGTAAACAACCTTCCAAAGCCATTGGTAGTACTTAGAAGCCTTGAATCCATCTCTTTGGCCGCGTTTTGAGCAAGAACAGATCCGACCCATTGGAGATTTTTGAGATTTCTTGGAGTTTTGAGTTTCAAATGGTTTAGTGAAGCCTTGGTGGTGATCATACTACCCATTGTAAGTATATTTGTGGTCTTTTGATAGTTGATTTCTTAGATCTATGAATATGTGTTCAAACCTTTGATTTTAGATGTGTGATGATAGAGAGCCCAAATGCAAAAATGCTATTAGATGAAGAGGCCTTAGAATCATGTTTGTAAGCTAGAAATGCTATGTTAAATTTTGGTGAAAAATCTAGGTTTTTAACTTAGAGAATTTTGAGGAATTTTGATGAAAAATGAGTTTTTGTGTAATTGGGATTTGATGATTGTTGTAGGGTGCCTCACACGGTTGGAATTGTGAAAAGTTGAATTGGAGCATACGTTTGGAACGGATTGCTAAGTGTTAAGGTAAACTCTTGGAACTTGGGTTTAATCCCTAGTGAGCTCCACCACACCTAGAGGAAGGTTGTGGTTGGATTATGTAGTGATGACATGATGTGATTGTGTGCTTGTATGCATATTGCTTGTATTGTGTGAAATTGTGTGGTCACTGGCCAGTTGACAAGTGGAGTTTGGTCATCCGCTGGGTTCATCCTTGTGAGAATGCCAGTCGGGTTTTGCCGTGGAGTCGACTCTGGGAGCAGCGCCAGGATGATCCAAACGTGGGACGTCCGCCGGATAGGGCTCATGAGGAGTTCCGGTTGGGTATTGCCATGGAGTCTTCTCAACCATGGGAGAGGCGCCAGGACGGTCTCGGGAGTTATAGGATGGAGTCCTTGAACATGAATCCATGAGTGGATGTTCTTGGGTGTCTCCAGGTGGATGGTGATATTGTTTTACTTGCATGCCATATTATGTCATTTTGATACATTTTAGTGAGCCATGGAGTGGAGAGAGCCTCTAGCTCCATTGGTTTACTGAGATATATCCGTATATCTCACCCCGTGTTTGGGGGACCACATTTCAGGTCACTATGAGCTGGGAGGAGCTTCGGGCAAGAAGCCCGTGTAGTGGACGTTGGATTGGCATGCGGTGCATTGGATTGCATGGCTTTTTTGGAGGAGTTTATGGAGTGCACATAGCATACCATTAGTATTTTGAGACTTAGGTCATGAACATATTGCATGATGTCATTTCCATGCTTTTGTTAGTGTTCATGGTCATATGCTAAGTCTTGTTATGTTTTATTATTCATGGCTTGGATAACTGTATATTTTGAGTGAGCATGGGACTTGTCCATTGCCACATTCATAGCCTTGAAGTCTTGATGAGTTATGTTGTAAAAATGGTCCATATATGCATGTAAATGGCCATTATTTGAGAATGATGTAATTGATGTAATTGATGTTAAACTTAAGGAATATGCTTGATGGAAGGGCCTAGAGCCAACATTAGGACATGATTATGTGTTATGAGGAGTACCGAGGGGTTAGGGATGGATTACACACCCTTTTTGGGGCTCAAAACTGCTGTAATCTGTCATTTTGCTGCATAGTAATCGATTACCCAAGCATGGTAATCGATTACCATGCAACAGGGGACGAAAAATTAGCTACTGTCTGCACTGGTAATCGATTACTGGCCTTTGGTAATCGATTACCATGTGAGGTAATCGATTACCCAAGGTTGGTAATCGATTACCAGAACAGAGGAAGTGAAAAATTGGCTACTGCCTCATTTTTGACAGGTGGTAATCGATTACCACCCACTGGTAATCGATTACCACAGTGTAAATTTCGAAAATTCAGTTTTTTCTAGACTAAAAGAAAGGGGCTTAACTTGATGGGTAGAACTCCAAATGATGTGTGGTTTGAAACCACGCGTAGACAATGTAAAGGACTATAACTTGGTAAAAGATGAGAGTAAGATGGTGAGGTTAAATGAAATGAATAAAAAGAATGGTTTATGATGTTAGAAAGTGTATGATTCCGCAAATGGCATTTACAATTATAGTGTGGTTTTAATTGATTACGGAAAAAGCGTTTATGCAAGAAAAAGAATATGTTAAAAGAAAAATTTGCCCGTAATTTAATTAATCTAATCACTGTGATTGTAACTGCGCTTAATATCATAATCAATGTTAACAATACCGGTGTACAACGGGCTGTTACAACATGCAAAGCAACAATCGCCGATCTCGTAGGGAATTGGGTTACATCGAAACCATGCTAAATAGCAATGTCCGATCTCGTGGTGAGTTGGGTTACAACCACAACATTCAAAGCAGCAATATCCGTTCTTCTTCCATCACAGATTGTTCTATTTGTCTCACGGATATTGGGTCAAGAGCAATTGGCTTGCCTTGCTCACACGTGTTTCATCGCGATTGCATCACAAAGTGGCTAATTCGCAATACATGTCCTTTATGTAGATGCAGTGTCTTGTCTAGGAATGATTAAGTAAACATAACGTACGCTATTTATGCATTCTTGGTCTTTGTTTCAGAGCTTGTGGCTAGCTTGTCTCTTAAATTTTTGTATTGTTCTAGTTCAGTTACTTTTCTTTGGAGTAAGCTGTCTGGGATTTTTGGAGAGTATTGCTCTGTCCCGTGGATTCGTATGGTTTCCTTTTAATTAGCTTTAGAGGTTGTCATTCTTGAAAAAAATCTTGGTTTTTATTTTGTCAAAATGTTTGCATCTTTCTTTGTAATATCCGTTTAATTAGTTTTAATCTTGATTTACTTTTTTTTTCTTGTATTGCATTTGGAAGAGTTATAAGCTTATGCAAAATCTTCACTCTAGAATCTAAAAAGCCTTCTGTTGTATGTAATGACTGGTGTTTGATCTTATACAGATCCATGTTGACACAAAAGATGACATAACATGAACATGATATATTTTTATACAAGGTGAAGAAAGAGAGGACCAATCATATGATCGGAATTTTGCTTCTGGCGCTAAAAATCAAGAGGAAAATAAATATTATAAATAGTGGAACATATTTTATGAATATTTTGAAATTTCCCACTGCTAAAGGAATTGATTTTCTTATTGCTAATGTAGCAGCTGTCTATAATGGATATTTTATGAAAATCTATTTAAGGAAATTTTGTGTAAAATTATTAATTTATTATAATTGATTTACACAATTTTCCATCAATTGATTTAAACAATTAATAATAGTAATTATTTACTATATATTAATGCAAATCTAAGTTAAATCGATAATCGTTAACTACTAGAATTATTATCTTTAACAATTATAATAATGTATTAATTAATAATTTTAATAATTTAATATTTGAGGTTATTGAATGTGAGGATACGGATCTCCTCCTAGTATATTATCATAGAAAAAAATTTAACCTTGAATCATGTATATCATTATAAAATACCAAACAATATGAAATCAAAATTGGGATTATGCGTACCTTATTGGATCATCACAAAGCCAAAAGAAAGAAGGGACTACATGCCAGATCTTCCTCTCTATCACCTATTTCGATAAAGGCAGCCTCAGCGATGAGAGCATGATGGCTTGTGGAGTTTAACTCCAGTATAAATAGGCTAGAGAGAGGACCTAGCTAATAACCCAGAGAAGAGTCTGTGCCCATCTGTGCCCATGGGTCCACCCATCATGGAAAACCAGCGTCACACAAGAGCCTATTACTGTCCAACTATGCCCAATAACATCAGATGCCAGAAGCCCAATCAAATGTGATCGCAATAGGCTTAGTTACAATATTTATATTGATTATAATTGATTTACACAATTTTCCATCAATTTATTTAAACAATTAATAATAGTAATTATTTACTATATATTAATGCAAATCTAAGTTAAATCGATAATCGTTAACTTCTAGAATTATTATCTTTAATAATTATAATAATGGATTAATTAATAATTTTAATAATTTAATATTTGAGGTTATTGAATGTGAGGATACGGATCTCCTCCTAGTATATTATCATAGAAATATTTTAACCTTGAATCATGTATATCATTATAAAATACCAAACAATATGAAATCAAAATTGGGATTATGTGTACCTTATTGGATCATCACAAAGCCAAAAGAAAGAAGGGACTACATGCCAGATCTTCCTCTCTATCACCTATTTCGATAAAGGCAGCCTCAACGATGGGAGCTTGATGGCTTATGGAGTTTAACTCCAGTATAAATAGGCTAGAGAGAGGACCTAGCTCATAACCCAGAGAAGAGTCTATGCCCATCTGTGCCCATGGGTCCACCCATAATGGAAAACCAGGGTCACACTAAAACCTATTGCTGCCCAACTAGGCCCAATAATATCAGATGCCAGAAGCCCAATCAAATGTGATCGCAATGGGCTTAGTTACAATATTTATATTGGAATATCCATTAACCCAATTAATATTAAAATACAAAACTAATTAATTAATATTGTCCATAAAATAAAATTTCTAACATTCTACTAGTTGGTCTATATTAATTAATTTAATATTATTTTGAAAATCTTTTTAATATTATTTTGACAGTATAGCAAAAGGGTTTTATGTTTATTATGTTGTAGGAAAAGTGATTGTGTAATGTTATAGAGATTCGTTTTGCGTGCCATATTTTTTTCTTTTTCTTTTGTTTTAAAATGTGTGGGCCCCATAAAATATTGTGTGTGGAGGAATAGAGCTGTCAAAACAGCCCCCAGCCCGCGGGCTGGGCCCTATAGCCCCAAGTTTTAACCCCCTTTTTTTTCAGCACACATATGGGAGGGTTATTTTGACCCTAGCCCCATTAACCCTCATTTCTTTTGGGTTAGGGTGGGGTTAACCGCGGACCAGCCCACTCTTTTTTTTTCTAAACCCTAAAACCCCAATTTCTCATTTCTCTCTCTGGTTTTCTTCTTCCAATTTCTTCTTCTTCACGCGTTCTTCTTCTTCGCAGTTGATACACTTCCTCAAGCAGTTTCTTCATCGTCATTAAGGCTTCCCTCTCTTCAATTTTCTCCTTCATATTCTTCTTCATTGTCTTCGTTGTCACTTGCAGCACGGTTGAACCATAAGGGTCTGAAGATGATGGGAATCAGAACCAGTGTTGTAGCCATGCCAGAGTCCCCCAAGAACACCGTGCTTGACGCTTGTTACTGGAGCTGGTGGTCGCACATGAGCAAACTTTCTGTTCTATGCTTTGATGGGTTTTCCTCAAATTCTTTGTTTTCTTGCTATGGAAAGAGAAAGAGATAGAGAATTTGGACTAGAAAATGACATTTCAGGTTTAGCTTATTCTTTTTAATTGAGGTTTTAATTGAGGTTCAGTGATTTGTAGGTTGTTGGAATTTATAAATTTAGTGGTTGTGAATATGGGTTTTGATAATCTAGATGCATTGATATTTCTAACGCAGGGTTAATGTTTCTAAATTTACTTTAACTGAAAAATTCTGATATTTTTTGTGGGTTCTGTTAGTACTGTAAATGTATAAGGATTTGTTTACAATGTGGCTTTCTAAGACAAACTGAAGTTGTCCAAATAGAAGAACACTATCTATGTGGAGTAAAGGATAATGATACAACATGATATATAGCTTTTGTATATATGTATGCAATTTAATTATCTTAAGTTCTCAACCATTTTTTGAGTAAGGATAATGTTACAGCATGATATATAGCTTTTGTATATATGTATGCAATTTAATTATCTCAACCATTTTTTGAGTGAGGATAATGATACAACATGATCACTTGCAACTTAATTCATGGTAGAGAACATGCCAGGACCTTCTTTGAGTGAGGAAGATGAGATTGAGGGTGGGAATGAGAATGAGGAAGGTGAAGGTGATAATGTTGACGGTGATGGAGGTCATACGGTGGAGGAGCCTAAAACACTAGAGAAAGTTCTGGAAAATGTGCAAGAGCTAGATGAGATAACAGAGGCAAAGCATATTGAACATTCAAAGACAGCACCTGCTGAGTTTAGAAGAGCAATTAAGGTTGTTCCAAGTGTTACTCTGATGCAGATTCTCACTTTCCTTGATGATCATTTTTTGAAGGCTTTAGAGAGTGCACAAGAAGTTACCAAGATGGTTGAGGCCACTAGGTTGCATTATCATTCCAATTTCGCTGATAATCGGGGTAATTAATTCCTTGTGTTGTGTTGTGTGTGTGTGTGTGTATCATTTTAGTTGATATTGTAGCTGCAGTTGAAGTTTAACCTCTTTAATTGCTAGTTGGACATGAATGGTTGAGCTAATTTTAGACTATATATGTATGCAATTTAATTATCATTTTTTTCCCTGTATTTCTATGCAATTTTGGACTACATTTGTTGGAGGGTTATATAGCTTTTGGCCTTTTGCAGGGGGAAAGTCCTTGAGGTTTTAAAAAACTGGCCTGAGAGGAGTATTCAAGTTATTGTTGTAACTGATGGTGAGCGGATTTTGGGACTTGGGGATGTTGGATGTCGGGTATTTTTGTAGGGGAATCAAACTCCTTAATTTACATTTTACTATGAAAATATAGACATGGTACTAAAAGTAGATGACTAAGCCTTTTCAATTTCTGTTTGATAATATATGACTAATGAACAGTCTTGATCACTGCTTGATAATATATGAATACTTTTGCATTTCAGGTTCCGCCAAATTCAACAGAACCATTAGGAATACTTTTGCATTTTACTCTTAAAAGTGTTGGTAAAATAGAGTTGATTTTTGGCCCGCGGGCTGGCCCTAACCCGTGGGGTTATATGATTTTTTGGCCCGTGCGGGCTGTTTGATATGCGGGCTTTTTGGCACTGGCCCGGGCGGGCGAGGGCCTAACGGGCCGGGCTGGATCAGTCCACAACACAAGAATCTTTTCAAAATCTTGAAAAAGTCACGATTGAAGCAGAGTCTTCTTCCATCACAGATTGTTCTATTTGTCTCACGGAGATTGGGTCGAGAGCTATTGGCTTGCCTTGCTCACACGTGTTTCATCGGGATTGCATCACAAAGTGGCTCACGATTCGTAATACATGTCCTTTATGTAGATGCAGTGTCTTGTCTAGGAATGATTAAGTAAACATAACGTACGCTGTTTTTGCATTCTTGGTCTTAGTTTCAGAGCTTGTGGCTAGCTTGTCTCTTAATTTTTTGTATTGTTCTAGTTCAGTTACTTTTCTTTGGAGTAAGCTGTCTGGGATTTTCGGAGAGTATTGCTCTGTCCCATGGATTCGTATGGTTTCCTTTTAATTAGCTTTAGAGGTTGTCGTTCTTGTAAAAAAACTTGGTTTTTCTTTTGTCAAAATGTTTGCATCTTTCTTTGTAATATCCGTTTAATTATTTTTAATCTTGATTTACTTTTTTTTTCTTGTATTGCATTTGGAAGAGTTATAAGCTTATGCAAAATCTTCACTCTAGAATCTAAAAAGGCTTATGTTGTATGTAACGACTGGTGTTTGATCTTATACATATCCATGTTGACACAAAAGATGACATAACATGAACATGATATATTTGTATACAAGGTGAAGAAATAGAGGACCAATCATATGATCGGATTTTTGCTTCTTGCGCTAAAAAACTAGAGGAAAATAAATTTTATAAAAAGTGGAACATATTTTATGAATATTTTGAAATTTCCCACTGCTAAAGGAATTGATTTTCTTATTGCTAATGTAGCCAGCTGTCTAGAGATATTGTTTATAATGGATATTTTATGGAAATCTATTTAAGGAAATTTTGTGTAAAATTATTAATTGTTTATGTTTGATTTACACAATTTTTCATCAATTGATTTAAACAATTAATAATAGTAATTATTTACAATATATTAATACAAATCTAAGTTAAATCGATAATCGTTAACTACTAGAATTATTATCTTTAATAATTATAATAATGTATTAATTAATAATTTTAATAATTTAATATTTAAGGAGATTGAATATGAGGATAAGGATCTCCTCCTTCACGTCACCAGATTTCAGGTCAATCGAAGCAAGTTGAACAATAGCAAAAATACCCGATACGTCCTGAAACGACAAAGAAGCAGCATAACGGGTTAGTGAACGACAGAATTTGGCAAAATTAAGGGTCACCTCATATAACACCTCATATATTTAAATGTGAATTTTTATATTATAATGTGAAATAAAAGTTGGTGGATAAGTGAAAATCCGTGAATTATGGCCAAAATGGGCAAAAAGGGCAAAATGGTAATTGACCAGCCGTGTGTTCTGAGGCATAAATACTGAGTTAGAGATTTCATATGACAAAAGTAATGCTGGAAATGGAATCAGGGCGGAAAATTGAGTGAATAGGCAAATTTGGGAAAAGTTGATGAATAGTGATTTTTAAGTGTTAAATACTGTGGTGTGAGTGTACCGATAGGTGTGAAAATTTTATCAATATTTTGGAGAAATAAAAATATGTCATGGACTGGAAAAATATGTAGATTAAGAATTTATGATCGGAATTTTTATCGGGATTAAAGTTAGATCGCGTATGGGACCCGTGGGACCAAAAACCCACTTGGCCCACTCACCCCACGCCTTCTTTCCCCTTTTTCTTTCTTCTTTCCCGTGAAGATCCACCATTCACAACCAAAAACACCATTTCTTCTCCATTTTGCCATTTCTTCATTTCTTCACCAAATCGCTTGATTTTGGTGTCGAAATCTATTGTAAACAACCTTCTAGATCCATTGGTAACACTCCCAAGCCTTGAATCCATCTCTTTGCTTCGTTTTTGGCCAAGAACAGATCCGACCCACTTGTGTTCTTGGAGTTTTGTTGGAGTTTTGGTCTTCCTTTGGCTTAGTGGAGCCTTGGTGGTGAGCATACACTTGATTGTGAGTATATTTGTGGTATATTTGTGGTTGATTTTGTAGATCTAGGAATTTATGCTCTAAACCTTTAATTTTAGATGTGTGATGATAGAGAGCCCAAATGGAAAAATGCTATTAGATGAAAAGGTCTTAGAATCATGCTTGTAAGCTAGAAATGCTATGATAATTTTTGGTAAAAAAGTTAGGTTTTTAACTTAGGAAAATTTGAGGAATTTTCATGAAAATTGAGGTTTTGTGTAATTTGGATTTGATGATTGTTGTAGGGTGCCTCACACGGACGTGATTGTGAAAGGTTGAATTGGAGCATACGTTTGGAACGGATTTGCTAAGTGTTGAGGTAAACCCTTGGAACTTGGGTTTAATCCCTAGTGTGCTCCACCACACCTAGTGGAAGGTTGTGGTTGGATTATGTGTTTATGGCATTGTGTGATTGTGTGCTTGTATGCATATTGCTTGGATTTTATGAAAATTGTTTGGTCACTGGCCAGTTGACGTATGTTGGTTTGGACATCCGCTGGGTTCATCCTGTGTGAGAATGCCAGTTGGATATGCCATGGTGTCGACTCTGGGAGCGACACCAGGATGATCCAAACGGGGGACATCCGCCGGATAGGGCTCATGAGGAGTTCCGGTTGGGTTTTGCCATGGAGTCTTCTCAACCATGGGAGAGGCGCCAGGATTGTCTCGGGAGTTATATGATGGAGTCCTTGAACATGAATCCATGCGTGGATGTTCTTGGGTTGTCTCCAGTTGGTTGGTGATATTGTATTGCTTGCATATTACATGATGTCATATTTATACATTTGAGTGAGCCATGGAGTGGAGAGAGCCTCTAGCTCCATTGGTTTACTGAGATATATTTGTATATCTCACCCCGTGTTTGGGGGACCACATTTCAGGTCACTATGAGCCGGGAGGAGCTTCGGGCAAGAAGCCCGCTTAGTGGACAGTGGATTTGCATGCGGTGCATTGGGATTGCATGACATTTTGGAGGAGGGCTATGGATTGCACATAGCATGACATTAGTATTTTGAGACTTAGGTCATGAACATATTGCATGATGTTATTGCCATGCTTTTTGTAGTGTTCATGATGGTATACTAAGTCTTGTTTATTGCTTATTATTCATGACATGGATAATTGTATATTTTGAGTGAGCATGGGACTTGTCCATGGCCACATTCATTGCCTTTGAAGTCTTGATGATTATGTTGTAAAAATGGTCCATATTTGTATGTAAATGGCCATTACTTTGAGGACTTTGTAAATGATGTATATTTTAAGGAAAATGCATGATGGAAGGGCCTAGAGCCTACATTAGGATGTGTTTAAGTGTTGTGTGGAGTACCAAGGGGTTAGGGATGGATTACACAACCTTTCTTGGGCTTAAAATGCTGTAATCTGTCACTTTTGCTGCATAGTAATCGATTACCCAAGCATGGTAATCGATTACCATGCAACAGGGGACGAAATTTAGCTACTGTCTTCACTGGTAATCGATTACTGAGGCTTGGTAATCGATTACCATGTGAGGTAATCGATTACCAAAGGCTGGTAATCGATTACCAGAACAGAGGAGGTCAAAATTTAGTTACTGCCTCATTTTTGACAGGTGGTAATCGATTACCACCCACTGGTAATCGATTACCACAGTGTAATTTTCGAAAATTCAGGTTTTTCTAGACTAAAAGAAAGGGGCTTAACTTGATGGGTAGAACTCCAAATGGTACGTGGTTTGAAACCACGCGTAGATAACGTAAAGGACTACAACTTGGTAAAATGTGAGAGTAAGATGGTGAGTTTAATTGAATTGAAATAAAAGAAGGATTAATGATGTTAGTAAAATGTATGATTCCGCGAGTTGCATTTACAATTATAGTGTGGTTTTAATTGATTACGGAAAAAGTATTGATGTAAGAAAAGGAATATGATAAAAGAAAAATTTGCCCGTAATTTAATTAACCCAATCACTGTGAT
>JAVKPL010011538.1:0-52596 GCA_032173675.1 Gastrolobium villosum | reverse complement strand
TTACACTTTTTAACAAGTGCAGTAAAAGTATCAAACGAATCACCTGCCAGTTTTTCAGAAATATTATCCTGTAGTCCTTTATGAAATTTAAAGATCAGATCATCCTCAGTAGGTGGTGCTCTTTGAAATGAGAGTATTTGGCTAGTTTATTAAACTTGTTCAAGTATTCATCAATAGACATCTGACCCTGTCTCAGTTCTTCAAACTCACCCTTTTTCCTTAACCAGGCTTCTTCCGGAAAGTATTTCAGTAAAAAATGTCTTTTAAAGAAAGGCCAAGTGATAGCATAACCTTGACATTCAAAAGACTGACGAGTGTTTCTCCACCAATCGGCTGCATCATTTTGCAGCATATAAGAAGCATACAATAATTTCTGATGATCATCACACTCCATGTCAGTAAAAATACGCCCCAGTTCTTCCAACCACTGAATGGCGGCAATGGGATCAATGCCTCCTTTATAATTTGGTGGTGCATGTTTCCGGAAGGCATTAAGCATTTTTCTCTTTGTTCTCTGTTATTCACTGGCTGTGCCACACCACCCCTGTGACTAGACTCTTCATTGTTTCCTTCCCCCTCCACGACAATGGGATTATGGGGAGGAGGAATAGGCTGTGGCTGTGGCTGTGGCTGTGGCTGTGGCTGTGGACCTTGTCCACCCGCCCTCACCTCCGCGAGGAGAAACCTCATCATTTCAATATTCGTCGCACGGCTTGCTTCCATCATCTGTTGATTGGCCAACCTATTAGCCTCTATCAGATCTTGATTTGCTTTCATCATTACTTCCAGATCTCGCTGCCTAGCTGCAGCCATATTTTGCTGCATTTCAGTTAAGGCCCTTATAATTGGATCTGGCTGCGAAGTACCACCCCGCTGATTTGCTCGGGGCCTGGCCAGATCTGCCAAAATTGGATCTGTCGGGTCATTCGAAGGATCCGGAGTCTTTCTCGGATGAACCATAATTCTGCATATTTCACACAAAGGAATGAGTTAGCTACGCTCACACTCAGTGATCAGACATGCATATCATAGGACTCTAAGAAAAGACTCAAGAACATAATGACCCGAACAGTTCATGCAATATTTCACAGGCTCTCCTAGAGAAACTGCTCTGATACCATAAATGTAACATCCCCGTCTCGAGCCGGTTCAATTAACATACATATGATAAAAACAGAAACAGCGGAAAACTTAACTTACGAAAATACGAGCTAACTTTTTCTTTTTCTCTTTTAATGTTCATAAGGCGTTAACGAAAATTGGGCAGAGTAACCTCTGTAAATCGGACAACCGGGGATTTCCCAATCCCACTCATAAGAGTTTCTGATAGACAGTTTATACAGTATGCATATCCAGAAGTACCAGTTATGCAATCCAAGACATAATTATAACTGAGTTCTACATAATCATATCCACATGCCTGAATACAAAGATGTACATGCATCAAACTGAAGAACATGTACAAGACATATACAGGCCATATACAAAATAAAGGATCGAACATCCAGATCCTCAAAATGGCAGAAATGTAACTATATAGATACACTCCAAAAAATAGTAGCCTACTGCTACCCAAAAATCCAGAACGACAAAAGTCTCAGCTACGTGTCGCGTCCCTGCCTAAGGAAGGCTCACCGGAAGTCTGTACACCTGAAAATATTGCCCCAAAGAGGGGTGAGATTACAAATCCTAGTAAGCTCCAGGTTTATAGAGAATTCTCCATACCCCTGGCTCACTCCTGCATGAAAGTCAGATATAGAGTATACAAATACAACATATAGCAGATATCATAACAGAGACGTGCGCCATCATTTCCAAGGGATGGCCCCAAACGAAAATAGAGTAACTCAGAGGTGTACACTGTCAATCTCAGGCAAAACCCAAGAAGACATCCGTGTACCAAAAGTCCATACAGAAATCATATCAGAACCAGTTTTATCATATCCTATCATATCATGTCATATCATATCATCAAATATCTCTATATGAATGCACCTATACAGAGTGTCTACACAGTCATATAGTCCAACCATAGTCTACTAACTATGGTGGAGCACTCCAGTAGGAAAAGACTCCTTAAACATAGAGCTTACCTCTTGAAGCTTTATCGATCTGCTTACTTGTGACACAAGTTACTTATATTTCTTCAAGAGATTCTGATCCTTTTTAGTCTCTAGGTACACCTAGAGAAGAATCCACAAATACAAATCAATAAAATGCTATCATGCCTATATTTTCATAAGGCAAACATTTTCTCGCTTCTTTTCGTTTCTTTATATTTTTGCCAATCATATACCAATACACAAGTCTAGACCATCTTATACTCGTTAGCGTTCTTTAATTTAATCAAGTGTTCACTTGAGAATTTTCAACATAGTTCATGTCATTTTCTTTAAAAGTTCATGTTCCCACCCTTAGGGAATTAAGATCTTTTTCACCATTTTTCAAGCCATCTAACTTATTAACTCATCACTTTCATGCATAAAAAAAAACTACACATTTTATTAAATAAAATGTGACAAAATCCATTTCTTTAACTCCCCTAAAAGTCGAAATCTCCAAGGAAATATGCAAAAGGGTTCTTTTCTTTTTAATTATTATTTCATAGCTTAATTATCAACTTAAACATACGTATATATATCCAAGAGGTTCCAATAAAATTTTGGAAAATCAAGTCCTCACTACACACCATAGCCAAAATGTAGGGACCAAAACACATGGATTTTCTCAGTTTGGCCTTCTCACTAAATTCACCAAACTCCTACTCACTCCAACACATCATACTCTCATAATACATCATCTAAAATTTTGCCCAATGTCCCCTAATCAACCCATCATGGCCGAACCTAGGGATACAAACCAAGGGGATTTTTCTTCATTTAACACAAGTTAATGTTTATCTTTTACACTATAACTTCCTATACACAACAAACCATCACCAATTTCAAGTTTTATACTACTTGATGTCCCACCCACACATGCTCATAACTTTCAAAACATAAATCACAATAATAAAACCATAGGATTAGAGTTTTGTTACCTCTAATCAACTATCCAAAGCCTAGAAGGCATTGACCAAGCAAAGCTCCATGGAAAACTTCC
Organism: Gastrolobium villosum; assembly: GCA_032173675.1. NCBI lineage: Eukaryota > Viridiplantae > Streptophyta > Magnoliopsida > Fabales > Fabaceae > Gastrolobium > Gastrolobium villosum. The sequence continues at coordinate 49,494 of JAVKPL010011538.1, read as the reverse complement.
TTTTTCACTTTGGATGAATAGTAGCTCGAATATGGGGGGAGGAAGAACTCTTCACACACTCAACTATAGCTCAAATTGATCGGTGGAATAGATTCATTGAGTGGTTTCTAATCGATTTCATGTGGTGGGTCTTTGAATTTGGAGGATGATGATGTAGAAATCAAAGAAAGAAAAACCAAACCCTAAACCCCCATGTGAGAACAGCCCCTGGACGAAAGAGAAGACGAAGGAAAACGTGCTGGGAAGAGAATTTTAAAGGAGTTACGATTTTTCTAAAGTTAACTTATTTTAACTGGGTAAAGATTTATCTATCTACACATCTCAATTCATTACCAAACTTTACCTAATGGATTATAATATTTTTATGCTAATATTTATAATTTTACTTTTTACTTTCGGGTAACTTTATTTACCCGCATTTTTACTCTTTAACTGTCATTTTAACTCATTTTTCACCAAAGGTGACTTTATTTCTTTTACTTCTAATTATTCTTCGATATTAAATCCACAATTACTAGTAAGGGCTATTATAAAAAGGAATTAGAATCTTATCTAGATGTTGGCATTTTAATATCTTCTAAGATTTATTAATTAACACTATATTCTTAATCATATTAATCATTATTTAAATTATATTTGGTTTTAAAAATATAATGTCTTTGACACTTATCAGTAGTGTAAAAATATTAATATTTTTCCATATTTAATAAATGATGCATCGAATACCTGGTACAACGGGAATACTGAAAATACTTTCTTTATTACGACATACAACAACATTTAAATTCCAATGTCGATCCTCTAAGATAGTTGATGTTGTTCAGGAAGACTCGTGTAAGTCTCTTGTTATTACTATAATTTTGGTAGGTTAGTACATAAATATGTTGGTAGTAGTGGCGATGGTGGTGATGGTGTGGTGGTGGTGGTAGTAATAGTGATGATGACGATGGCATGGTGGTAATGATGGTGGCAATGGGTGAAGGTGGTGGTGATGATGGTGACGACAATACTAGTCGTGCCGGAATGATGGTGATCGTGGTGATGATTTTTCATTTTGTGCCTCGGAACAACAAATAGAAATTTTTATTCTTTTTTTCTATTCCCCGATGCAAAAATTAAATCAGTTCATCTCGAGAACAAACAAATAAATTGGTTTACCAAACTAGTTTTCTATCTATTTCTGTTCCCTAGAATAAAAAAAATTGATTCCGGAAAGGTTGTTATGCACCCTCAAAGAGTCAAAGCTTATGGAAATACCACGGAAGCCAACTCACCTCAAAGAGATAATTAGGGTTGGTTAACTCAAAAAAAAAAAAAAAAAAAAAAAAACTTACTTTAGATAAAGGAGAGTGAAAACCTCTTATCCCAACCAATTACAAGCGTTAAATTATTTTGGTTATGTATCGGGTTATATATCTACCACCGACCCCAATTAATTTAGGATAAAGTTGATGTTGATCGGGTTCCCTTACAAATTAGGAGTGATACCTCTCATTGAGTGATCACCATTCTCTCTAAGCATCATTTTTGAACTTCCTTGACATTTACTCGAGTAAGCTTATCATGCTTGCGTAAATGGTCTTACTCGAATTAGTATCCTTAAAATAATAGATGCTAACCAAATATATTTTTAAATTTATTCCAAAATAACATTCCTAATCATATTCGAGAGGAATGATACATATTTTAAGAGCTAAAGAGCTAAGGTAACAAAAGCAAACAGCTCCAATTGTATTGCCTAACAATGACCTCTGAAAATATGAACATTAAGCACAGCATCTTCCCTGTTGATGAGCTCGAAGACACAAAGCTCTCCACCTACCAATTCACTCTCAACTGCAAATTGGGACCAACCACTAGACAATATGCCATTGCTGTGTGGGTAACAAAGCAACTTAACATGCCACAATTTGTTTTCAAATTGTAACGTCACAACCTGCGTCTTGTTCTTGAAATACTCTTTGAGGAAGTCAGGTGGTACACGCTGATATTTCCATCACCAAAGTGTTAACAGTAATAGTAACCGTAGACTTGCTGCTTGCCATTTATAAAGTTTGGGAGATCATATATATATATATATATATATATATATATATATATATATATATATATATATATATATGGGGTAAACATTTCTCAAGCAGCTTGAGATAAGTTTATCTCCAGCTAGCTCCAAAACTACGTCGTTTTGATTAATGAAGGGTGTTTATGTAATTTTAGGTGAATTAATAAAAGGTATTTTTGTAATTTTATTTATTTTTATATCATATACATTTTATTGAAACACCCTTCATTAATTCACCTAAAATTACACAAACACCCTTCATTAATCAAAACGGCGTAGTTTTGGGGCTAGCTGGAGATAAACTTATCTCAAGCTGCTTGAGAAATGTTTACCCCATATTTTCACATATATATATATATATATATATATATATATATAATCCTACCTCTCTAAGACGAGGTGTCAAACTTCAACTTTGACACCAGTGTTAAATGATCCTACCTCTATATATATATATATGTGGGAAAACATTTTCTCCTTTTAAATGAGAAATTTTCTCTTCTACTAAAGACTCATAGTTTAAGTGGGGCCTACAAAATAGTGGAGAGAAAAAAAAAAATAAGATGAGAGTCACTTATACTATGAGTCACTAGTAAGAGAAAAACTTTCTCCTTCAAAAAAATAAAATAAAATAATATATATATATATATATATATATATATATATATATATATATATATATATATAGATATATACATACATACATACATACATACATATAGGGAAAAGTATATTTCCAGTCACCGGATATAAAATTATCTCCAGTGAGCTCAAAACGACGTTGTTTTTGGTTATAAGATTAAAAAATTATAATAATAAAGACTAATATAACCCTGTAATATATTAGAATTACAAAAAAACCTTGATTTCTGTCCCAAAACGATGTCGTTTTAGGCTCACTGGAGATAACTTTATCTACAGTGACTTTACCCATATATATATATATATATATATATATATATATATATATATATATATATATATATGGTTTTATACACTGTAACTTCATTAGGAATTAAATTGTCAATAATGCTGTACCAAAAAAAAAAAAAATTGTCAATAATGAAGATAAAACTAAGTTGGTATCTCCTATACGAATATCACACTCAATATTGATCATTAATTTACTTATATTTAATGATTCATTTGACTAAAATATTAAAATCCTTAAATATAAATGAAATAACGGTCAAGATTACAAATGCAATTTATATCGATGTATAATAATCTAACTAATATATAGTTTGGTGCTAATTAAATCTTACCGGTCTTTGTCCCTCCAGATATCTTTGCGCAATATTGATTGCGAAAGAGGGATTTTCTGAGGCGAATTTATTTTCTTCTTTCACAGCTCCATTTTTTAAGGGGCATGGAGTATTTAGCGGTGAAGATCTTTGAGTTGGCTTAACACCTGCACATTGACAACAAAACCATCTAGATTAAGGATGAGCTCCATTTGTTTGTTTTCTATTCCTATGATAAGGTATAAGTATGTTGCTATGTCATCAATCTCAAATTTAATGTTAAAAACTTAATATGAAAAGCTTCCCTACCCATATGATCCGTTAGACTGATTAATCAATTAACTAGTAGAGGAATTAAAAATAAAAATAAAAAATGGAAGTTATCTTAAATTCTCACATTTGTTTTTTCATGTTCATTTTGAGTTTTTATTTTGGGATTGTCTACTCTCATGTTATAGGAGAGACCATATCTTATGCTAAGACACAAAATGATGGGACCCACCACTAAATAAAGAAAAAGAAAAGAAAAGAAAAAAACAGCATATTTGTCGAAGTGTCTATGGCATAAGATAGTACTCTCCTGCTACATGAGACTACTAATTCCCTTTCATTTTCTGAACTAATTTTGAAAAATATTCTACACATAATAAATACAAACCTTGGCCTCTAAAAATATGAACATCAATCACTGCATCTTCTTCTCTGTTAATGAGCTCAAAGACACAAACATCTCGACCTACCAATCCACTCTCTCTTGCAAATGCGAACCAACCACTAGAAAACATAGCTGAAGAGTTGTGTCGATAACAGAGCAACTTTACAGGCCACAATTTCTTTCCAACTTGTAACTTCACAATCTGTGACTTGTTATTCAAGTAATCTCTGATGAAGGCCCTTGGTACATGCTGCATCAAGTTATATTTTCATCACCATGATGAAAATATATGTAACAATAATTACAAGCTTGGTATAAGGGCAACAATAATTACAAGCTTGCTGCTTGCTTGGTATATATGTAATTAATTTGGTCAGTGCATAACTTAACCTTACCGGTCTAACTCCCGAGGTAATATTGATTGTGAAGAAGGGATTTTCTGAGGCAAATTTATTAGCTTCATTCAGTGCTCCATTTGTGAAGGGGCAGTGAGTTGCCTTCTCACCTGTGGCATGGAAACAAAACCACTTAGTTTAAGGATTCAGTCTGCACAATTTTAAAATATCTATATTTGCATTTTAACTTGATTCAACTTTTGCTTTTCATAAGGAGTAAGAAGATATCACACACTTGTTCACACAGCATTGAAGTTTAAGATTTACCTTTTCTGGTAACAGCAGTTTTATTTTCAACATCCACGAATCTCTGAGGGTCTAGCCAATTGATTCCCTCTCCTTGAACTGATTCTAAGGAAGAAAATTACAACCATTACTATGGAGATCAAACTAAATAATATTTAGAAACAAAGACAAACTTAGAATTTTAACTATGTGACAAGGGTATGCTACGAAAATTTGACCTCAAAAAGCTCATGAAATACATGAAATAAAATGAAAAGGATAACCCGCTCATGAAATACATACCATCCGATTCTTTCTTTACTGATGCAAATTTACACTTCTCAAATTTTGTGCCTTCAGTTTGGACATGCTGAGGCAAGTGTTGCTCTGTGGATCTTCTCTTAACATCCCCACTTGTGCCAATTCTTGATTTTTTACGTGGTTGAGGAGAAGTCATTGGTGATTTTTGTCTAGTCTTATGGCATGATGGTATCTCATCTAAAATTTTGACTGAGTCATCATCACTGATCTGGTCAAGGTTGTCCTGTACATCTTGAGAGACATGCGAAGGATAATCTATTTCAAGGGTACTCTTGTCAAATATGTGTACCTCCAAATGACAAGTTTGCATGTATTCAAACAGCACCATATGACCATGATCTAGGGAGTAATATGTAGCAAATTCTTTCCAACCCTTTTGAAGCCAAATATCACCATCTTTTTTACTCCAAAATACTTCCCATTCAGTGCCATCTGGAGGCTTGAGAAACACTGGGTTTGACATGTCACCACCGTATTTCCCAGTGAATTTTTTTGGGAGTTTCTGCAAAGAACTTTCAGTTAGCATGCATAATGAAATTCTCAGGCATAACAGAGAAACTCAAATGTAACTCACAATAAAAATCCAAAATAAAAAATAAAAAATAAAATACAAGGAGAGAAAAAGAAGATGAAGGAAAGAATGTTTACAAGCTTTCCATCTGCGAGACTTGTTCCAGGAATAATCTTGAAGAACAGGATTGGAGTGGGGTGAGGGTGCTTACTCATGGATGTTGCTACTCGTGTTCCACCCTCTCTTTGTGTGTTTGCTTAGTGGCAACAACCAGTAGATTTTATGATTTGTGTTTAGTTGAGTCAAATAATAAAATTTTATTACCTTCACGAGACACTGGTCAAATTTTTGAGTTCCCACGACATTTAATTGTGTCAACTTGGTTTTTCTCCATTTAATTATGGCTTTGCTAAAGTTATTTTAGATAATTTTATCTAATATTTATTAAAATACACACACAAAAATTCGTTACATCTATTTTTTTTTTCTCCCTCTTATCTTTACATGAGTGCACACAGACTCTACACATTTTTTTATGTGTATTTTAATAAACATTACACAAATTTATTTAAATTAACTTTACAACCTTTACTTTAATTATTAACCATTTCAAGCATTGCAAGCGCATTCAATTGTCTTTTTTCGGAATTTTTTTATTTTTTTTGTAAGCTAGTACTTGCAATTGCATTCATAATAAGCCAATCTTCCCAATTTATAGTACTTGTACAATGACATTGATTGAATTCTAATCAAGAGTAATTTATAGTTAAAGAAACAATTACACAATAAAAATAAAGTAAGAGAAATTGGGTTTTTTTTAAAAAGGTTTAAATATTAAATAAAAAAGAGTTATCTTAACTATTTGATTATCCTTTAAAAGGGAAAAGTTATATTTACAAACTTTTTTGTTTACAAACTACACTATATTCTCCCGGAAGAATACAAACTTTTGCAAACTATACTATGTTCTCCCGGAAGAATATAGCGTAATTTGTAAAAAGATTCCAAAAAGTTTGTAAACGGATCCTGTCCCCATTTAAAGAGACAAATATTTTCCCCTTAATTTCTTTTTTGGTGCAGTTTATCCTTCAATTAATTGTATGTTAACTTTTTTTTCATAACTATTTTACTTATATTTTACAATCAAATTATAATTTATTAAAATTGATAAAATTAAAACAAATATTTTTAACAAAAAGTTATAAAATTAGGTTATTATCAATAAAAAAAATCTTACAATTTTTAATATAGGGTATGTAATACCTGAAATAATAATTTAGGGAAAAATATTTGTTAATTTAAAGAATAGCCATTTTAGTTAACGGGAAAAAAAAAAGTATCTAATGTTACTTTAGATAATTTTGTCTAATGTTCATCAAAACGACGTCGTTTTGAGATTGAAAAATTAGAATGATAAAGACTACTATAACCATGAAATAAATTAAAATTACAAAAAACCATGATTTTCGTCCCAAAACGACGTCATTTTGATGAACATAAGATAAAATTATCTAAAGTAACTTCAAAAAACACAAACCCTTAGTTAAAACTAGTATCTTTTATTTAATATTTAAATTGAAGAAATCTCTCACTTTCTCCTAGCATGATTTCTGTTTCTCTCTTTATAAAATTCAGTAGTTTTGAATAAAATAACACAAAAAAAATTTGGTAAACAAATAACACAATTTTTTATACTTTAAAATGACAAATATTAATCCCATAAATTTATATTAGTCTGAAAAAATATATTTTATGTTCATTGGTGGAGTTATATAATTGCGGTAATCCTTTTCTTTTTCTTTTTTAAAATTTTTTGATATTAATGAAGTATTTTTTCCTTTAAAGAGTAATTTTTTGATTGATTTAATGATGAACAGTCACGTAGTGTATGATTATGTCAATTAAAATTTGACTACAAGAGATATATTTTTTTAATTACAAGAGATATTTTTATAAATTCTTAGTATATATATATAAAGGTTTGATTGTTTTTTATTCTTATAGCTGTTTTGTAGAATAATTAATGAAATAAATGTTTTTTTGTATTTTTTGTGTTTTCAAAATTAAAAATCAAATCACAGAACAACTTAGTCATATTCTCTAAATTTGATTTTAAAAATTAAAAAAAAAGTTATAATTTTTAAAATTATTCTTACAAAACAGTCTTATCAAACAATTCTTTTTGTTTTCTTGTTCAGAAAATCAAAAAACGATTTTCAAAAACACAATTCAAACAGGCCCTTTATTTCGTATCCACTGATTTTGTTTTCACTTGCTGTATCAGATTAATTAGTTTCTAGAAATATATGGGTTCGCTTGCAGTAAGCACAATACGACGTCTTTTTGGGTGGAAATCATGATGTTTATGTCATTTTAATTTATTTCAGGTTTATTATAGTCTTTATAATTATAATTTTTTAATCTTTTAATCCCTAAATGACGTCGTTTTGGAAATAAATAGAGATAGTTTATCTGCAGTACCTACAGAAATATTTTTTTGAATATTACATTTCGTTCACAACACATTGGTTTCTCAAGTTATAAATGTTTAGTTGTTTTAACATTTGTTTGTTTGCTGCAAAAAATATTTTTCTGCCACACACAAATGAAATTGAGTAGATCTCATTATGAAGATATGATAGTTAAAAAGAAACACGACTCACTCAAACTACATGCAATAGTCTTTTGGGATAGTGTATGGGTTAAATCAAACTACGGGCAATAGTCCTTTTGGGATAGTTTTAACCGGTGTTATTTATCGACTTAGCCGGGTTCTAGGTTAGTAGGTCATTAGAGGTGGCAAAGCGGATAACCCAACTAGACCCGTCTAGCCTCGCCCCGCCACCAACCCACTTAAAATACCACAATTCATCCCGCCCCCTTTTGAAAGTGGGTTGAAAATTTCAATCTACCTCGATCACTACCAGAAATAGAGCATTTAGAGGCGGTTATTTTATCAATCTTAGGCGATTTGAACATCCTCTGTTTGATCAGGTCGACGGTTACTCAACAGTCGGAGATAACTCAGTCACAGTGTCATCCTCCGACGGTTAGACTAAACCGCTGGACCAACCGCTTGAGGAAAACTTCGACGGTCATTATGACAGGTAGAAATGCCTAAATTATCATCCAAATTCCAAATATACTAGTCAAGCATTCAAAGGCGGTTTTTAAAACCGCCTCCAATTAACAACTCCAGGCGGTCTTACAGGCGGTTATTTAAAAGTTTAAATTTCAAATTCTTTCTCAGGCGGTTTCGTTAACCGCCTGCATTTATAAAAGGTGACTTTTTTATCTGGCACTTTCAGTAATTTTTGGACCTTTTTTTTAGAAAATATATTTCTTTTAAAATAATTTATAAATTTGTTTATAAAAAAATACTAATTTATTTTGTATGTAAAAATTATTTTCAATAAATTTTTTCTTTTTTACATAATTTTTTATTTTGGTTAAGGTTAACTATTCTACAGTTAATTTTACAATCTCCAAAAAAAAAAGTAATTAGAATTTTAAGAATAAGAGCAAAACATATCAATTAATAAATGAGAACGTAAATTTGCATATATTCATTGAAGGAGTAATAACCTAACAACTTTAGCTAACAGTGCATTTTCAACAACCATAACCTAGAGAGTTAACTAGAAATGTCAAAAGTTAACAATCCAGAAAACTAACAACCATTCATGGAAGAAATCCATGCACAATGTCATGTAGCTAGATTATATCCAGGAAGCAAAAAGTGTCCAAACAAGGATTGACAGATAAATAGATATCCTAACTTAAAATTTAAGATTCTGGTGCTGGTGGTTGTAACAGCCCGTTGTACACCAGTATTGTTAACATTAATTATGATATTAAGCGTAGTTACAATTACAATAATTCATTTATAAAAATGTGAGTAAACTTTTTCCGTTTATTACGCGAGCATTTAAAACTGTAAAAAGCGTAATAAATAAAAGTTGTGACCATAATTATAAACTCTTGCGGAATACTTGTTTGAACTAACTTTATATCTTATTTTACTTAATACAATTCACTAAGGGGTTCCCATAAACCCACTTAGCCAATTTCTCAATCTTACGTTTTCTACCTATCCGAACGTGGTTCGGTATGTTTAATCATATCCTCACAACTTTCTTTGTGTTCATCTTATCTTTTAGTATCTTTTATGGGACTTAATTACCTTTCTGATGAGCCGTCACACGAGCCATTCCGACCTCGTTTGCTCCGGATATCGCCGTTTAAAGTTGGACAAGCAAAGCTGTCAACCAACCCCAAAAATAGCTCCAACATCCTTCACTCCACGAATTACTGCAGAAAATAAACTCAACCTATTGCTCTCAAATTTCTATGCAAGAAACTAGACACCTCAACCTTCAATTTGATATATCATACATTTAATTTGACTAAGAAACGAAGCGGGAATTAATTTCCCAAGACCGGTCCAGAACTGCCGCAAGTGCAGTGAGCATTTGGGCAGTCTGCACTCTCTGCATTATCCAGGCCGTCTTTCTACCTATAATTCTCTCAAATTTTACCAAAATCTAGAGGACATCTCAACCTTTAAAATGGCGTATGGTACATCCCTATCAGACCTCTGTGGAGGGAGATATGCTCTCCCGAAGTTCGCCTAAATTCTGCCAATTTTACAGAAAATTCGCCAGAGTTTCCTTTGTTTTTACAAAAATCCCCAAAATGCAAATGTGATCTAAGGCCTCAAATGTACCTAATAACCAATGGGTGGCACACACAAGGACCAACAATGCCTTGGGGCACTTACAATCCAATTCAGTTTATAGTTATTACACAATTTATATCATACAGCTCATTTGATTAATACTTAGTACGTTTCAATCATCCTAGTCCATTTACATGCATTTTCTAAGCATTCACAACATCATATCCTAAAATAGGCCTAAAGCCCTTCCATCATATTACACATGCTTCTCTTTACACAAGGTCCAAATACAACATAATTTACAAATTACAATTTCATGACTTTAAATTACAACTTGAAACATTAACTTTAAATGACATGTACAACTAACTAGACTTAGGCAAAATGACATGAACAAATATGACTATGAATATCCTACTACATACATATGAAATGTTCATGCCGCCGCTCCTGTGCCACTGCTACCTCCTTAAATAAAGTTCTCAAGACGGGGTGAGATATACGAATATATCTCAGTAACCCAGAGGTTCTGGAGAAAACTCTGCCCAATGGCTCACTTCGATGCATATAAATAATATAAAACAACCTCTTTTCAAAACGGAATATAGCAAGGGATTTAGAGAAACTGGGGAATATAGGAATAAAAAATACGACGAAGCGAGAATGGTAGCTACCAATACCATGCAACATCCTCGGCATATAAGCCTATGGGTCTCATCCAAGGCGTGTTCCTAGAACATCCAACCAAGGTACCCCTCCCATCCACATACACCCGAGACTTCCTAGTGTGCTCCTATCCGGATTACACACCACGACCCTAGGTCAACTGGAACTCCCTCTCGGAGACCTATCAATGGAAATCCGAGCTGCCCGAAGGCAACTATCTACTGGCCAGAGACTCGATACATAAGTACCCTCATAAATACTACATGCATGCTCATGTTATTCTACACTACTCATATACATTTCCTACCATCACCCTCAATGGGTATGGTGGAACACACAAGAGGAACAAGCCCCAGTACCAAGAGGCTATCTCAATGAGCCTCTTCACTTAGCTCCACAGAATATACTCTCCGAGCTCGCTACTCAACAGAATGCCTACACAGAGGACATTCTCAATTACTTAAAACTCGTATGAATACATGCAATTATCAATTATACAACATGATTCCAATCACTTACCTCAATCACACTTGGTCCAGGACCAAGGGCAATCCACCGACTCACGGTTCGAGGTTCAAACCGATGTACGACAACCTACAACACCATGTACGAATCGTCAGTACACGACAATTCGATCAAAATATGAAAAATACCAAAACTCACACCTACACCTTATAGGTTCGGCCTTCTTAGGCTTATTTCAAAATTTAGTTTTCTAAATTTTCTTTCTCATTTTATTACACATTCTTAGGTTGCCAAAAGGCCATACCAAGTGCCATTTTACACTTTACGTCTTTTAAGCAACGTTTTGCCTAATATTTTACTCTAGGATCCTTTATGGAATTTAACACCCTCAATTATTTTTCATCGATCCTTCAACCTTCAAACCACCACATAACCCATCTAAACACCATTTAACACATGATGCATCATCCAAGCCATGCCAACAACATCAAATCCCCTAAAATCCCTACATGGCAGAATTTTCCACTAAGCAATTCCAAAGGGTTTTCATTCAATTTTAACCACTCCACACCTCATATAATTACATTATATCAACATACAACCATACAACAACTCACCAATCCAATCCCAACACATTTTCAATTTTCAAAGTCATGACACCTCAAATTTTTCTAAGTTACAAAAATCATATTTTCATGGCATTTCTAGCTCTAACACCTCATTCTAAGACATTATCATCTAATACACATTTTCCATTTGAGCTCTCTAACATCACACATCAACAATTCAAAGTTTAGGGTTCATAAATGTGATCGACAAATAAACCATGGAAATTATGTAAAAACATACTCACAATCAAGGCTTGATACTCCTCCAAGACTTATCCAAGCAATGGAAGGCCAAATGACTCCATGAACACCAATTCTTCTCAACAATTTCGTGACTGAATTTGGCCTAGATATCCCCAAATAGACGGTTTCAAAGCTTAAGATTACTACCAATGGCTTTAGAAGGTGTTTTCCATCAAGTTTAAAGCCAAAAATCGATGGATTTGGTGGAGAAATGGTTAAGTTATGGTAAAATGAAAATTTGGAACAAAGATGGTATTTTTTGAGTGAGGGCCGCGGGTTTGCAAGGATGGAGGGAAGAGAAGATGATGAATAGTGAGGGGAGGTGATGTGTCTTAAGGGGATTTGAGTGGGGTGGGTCCCACAGCCACCTCACGCGATTTCAAACTCATTTGAATTTCCCTTCGATTCCACTAAACGTCAAAAAATTCACAACCTATTTAGAAACTCTAATTTTTAACATTAACCATAGTCCTTTAATTATACTTGATCAGATGAATCCGGGGTTTTCCGGTCGTTCGGAGAAAACACTGTTTTAAGCTGTTGCGCGCGCCGTTGGCACGCTTCCCCTAACTAACTTATCTCCATCAAAATTTATCAAAAATTATATTTCCGTAGTTCTATGGACCATTTATAACTCATATTTGAAACCTAGAGCTCAAAACTCAATCGGCACGTTTTACGGTGCAATCGTACCGCGGTATTTTTACCCGGTAGAAACACTATTCACTGATTTTCTGAAACTTGCATATCCACTCAATTTTTCGTTCTAAATCCATTTCCAGTGTTTTTTTATCATCTGAGACCTTCTACTCAATTTCCTTCCTAGTGTTGTGTGCATGGTTAATTTACCGTTTTGCCCTTTCTTTGTATTTTGGACTAATTTTCAGGATTTTCACTAATCCTTCCTTTTAATTCTCATTTAATATATTAATAATTAATTTAGAATTGCGAAGTGTTATAGTGGTGGAGGTTGAGCAAGAGGTGATGCATTTGGTTCTTCACAATTTGGGTCATAACTACCATTAGAGGATCTTCTATGTCCCGGAGATCCCACATCTACAGCCTAATGCAAAAGGAAAAAAAAAAAGAATAAATGAGCCATACTGAATTTACAAGTTTCACACACAATTAACAAAGAAAGTTCAAATAAAAGAATTTCTTGCATTAACATCAAAAACAGAAACAGTGGGTGCAGTTACATCAAGTGTTCATTCTCATCTCACCATACATTCTCCTATCTAAAAACAATATTTCAGCAAATTATTTGACCGATTAACTTAGCACAATAATCATTAGGAACCTCAATAAAGCACAAGAAATCCATCAATTGTGCCATTCCAGCAAGAGAAGACATAACTTTTTCAAATACAAGTAACAAAGACATTCCGCATTTTAATTAAGTGTGTCTTAATATGATGACATGTTAACAAACCAGATATATACGGTGTGTTGCATTTTATGGTATCAACCCCAGCATTACCTGAGCCTGAAATGGTGGTCTCTACACTCAACCAAAAAGCCAACACTCTCCCTTCCCCAAAACAGCGGCACAAACTCAGAATATGGTGACTCTCTTGCACACAAGGGTTGCTCTCAACTTTCCATGGTCATTTGGTGGTGGAATCTTGAAGAAAGTTGATTTCTTTGGAGAAGAAAGCTATGGAGAATGGTGGAGAAGGATGCTACACACACACACAAGCTCAGAACTCTCACGAAGAAGGCATTCAAATGACCTAGGATCATGTGTCATTAGCTATATATAGCTACTTAAGTCTTAATCGCACTATATTAGCGCTAATTGCTACGCTTGTCATTTTAATCCCAAACTTAGGATTCTGAACCTACTCATTTTTCTCAGATTTGTTATATTTTTATTTTATTTTTCGTAGCACCTTTCCGATATGCGCTTTTCCATAGCCAGTATCAGTTCTGCACCAGTTCTCATTATTTTGACCCGAAACTTGTTTTACTAGTCCTATATATTTTTCTAGAAATATTCATGCTCTTATTATAATTTTCCGGGATACTTCATCGGTACGCATTTATACCAAGTCGCATAACCGGTATCTGCACTTTTCGTCAGAAAAGCGACTTTCAGAATTATTACTCACTTACTATAATTATTAAAGCCTCGTAATATATGCATTTATTTTTTATTTTTTTGTTAGTTCGTACAATAATATATTTAAATTATATTAAATACAAAATACCTGAGTAGAGAGTATAAAAAAGAGATATAATTTAATTAAATATATTTTAATTTTTTATATAAGTGGAAATAGAACACATAACTTAATACAACTTTCTCAAATCTTTCATCAGATATGTTTTAATTTTTTGATAGGGCCAAATTACAAAGTTTAGCTCGGGCCAAATTATAATTTTAGACTAGGCCAAATTATAATTAATTATATAATTATATATGATAAGTACAATTTGTTAAAATTTAGCCCGGGCCGAGGCCACCCCCAGCCACCACTCCACCACTAGTGAACATAGAAGGGCGATTCCACCATAAAACTTGAAAAAAAATTAAAAAAAAAAACCATAAACAATACCTTCTGTAACCATAAAAACAAATAAAAACAAAAACAGAAAAATCAGAAGAAAAAAAAAAGGTAACTTACTATCGAGTTCTTCAAGCCACCTCTTGATGCTATCAAAGGTGATCCTTGTAACAGCCCGTGTTAACCCGGATTGTTAACATACTATCGTATTAAGCCACGCTTAATTAAAATGCGGAATAACTTTTTCTTTAATTCAATTATGACGTCATTAACCTTAGCCAACTTGATTACTTAATCATTTTCATAAAATACTGCCTGTACGTAAATTGCAAGACAACTAACTGGAATACCTCATATATAAATAATACGTGAGTATCTAAAGCCACAGGACTACAACACATAGCCTGGGTCAAAATCCTGATACTTTAATTACAACATCAAATTAAAGACAATAACACAATCATGTGGCATGGACAAACCCCATGCTCACCAAATAAGGCAACAATGCCCAATCAACAGTCTCAACATAATAATATAAATAAAGCGGAAAACATAACAGCAGTCAATCCAGCAGGACAGCATATCAGAATATCAGCTCAGCTCTGGCCTCCTGCCACCTGAGCCCTCAACATTACCTGATCCTGAAATAAGCGTCCCCAAACGTGGGGTGAGATCTCTAACAAGAAATCTCAGTAAGACAAGGGGTCCTCAAGGAGTCTCCACCCCAAGCTCACTTACATGTGTAATATAAGTTCAAAAACAGTATTTACAATATAAGTTCCAAAACTATGCGATGCAGCAATTAATCATGCCATGTGTGTTTATCAAATCTACTGGCCAGAGAAATGTAGGAATACGTCTATGCCTACATGAGTACATGGATACTACCTGCACCTCACCCACAGCTTCACCATCTTGTATGTACTACATACTCAGGCTGACCGTCTAGGTGGACACCACATGCATCTCATAAAAGCTCATTACATATAAATAGCTCAACCGCATTTCCAAAACGATAAAGCATGTAACACAGCATGCATAAACCCATCCCCATGGGACATGGTGGAACAACAAAATGGCTAAACCGAGGACACGAAAGCTTACCTTGCAAGCTAGCTATCCAAGCCAAGAGTCCAACCACTCACAAGTCCACAAACAGCAGTATCACAATCTGATATGGACCAATAATACATCAATATTTATGCACAACAAGCATACAACTTAAAGACTACGCCTTTCCTTTACGTTTTACGTCTTAAGGCTTCCAACAAAGCCATAAGCCCTTAATCCTGTGATTCTGACTTAGTCCATTAATTATAGAAGTTCAACTTCCTTAAACTTGGGTCCACACACACCCACTAGCCTACTGTTCACACAGCACAGCTACTGTCTGCGCAAACCCAGGATATCCGGATATCAGAAGGGACATATCCGGATATGCCATATCCGGATACCCAGATCCCATATCCGGATATCAATATCCGGATACCATATCCGGATACTGATATCCGGATATATGTTCGACAAATATCCGGATATCTCACGACAGAATGCAGTTTCTGCATTTCGTGAATATCCAGTCCAAAGATCCCACTTTTAACACATGTACACGTTAAAGGATCCATTTTTAAGCATATACAAGTTCACTTAGGTGTTGGTTACTTCATTTTAATCTTTTACATGCCAAGACACCACTTTTAAGCAAGATAAACTCATGATCATGGTGAGATAACTTACCCCAAGGCTTAAGACAAAAATGGACAGAGGTATGAAGCTCTTGGAGCTCTCCACAAGCTCCTCAACTCAGGCCACACCAAGGTGTGCGAAAATGGTGCAAAGCTTGCCCCTTTCAACACAAAGGAAGCTCCTTGAGGCTTCACAACTCAAGAACAAGGACCCAACCAACCAAGGAAGGAAACTCAGCCCCAAACTCTCCCTCAAACAGTGGCACAACTCAGAATGATTCCACCCATACCAAACCCAAGGATCACACTCACTCTTACCAAGTGTTTTTGTGAAGGAATCAAGAAGAAATGAGGTTTCTTGGCTCCAAAGGTGAAGGAATGAAGAGAATGGCAAGGTGCCTGCCCAGGCTGCAGAAATTCTCACGTAGAGAAGCTGCATATGCCTAGGGTTATGTGCCATAAGTTGGTTATATAGCCACATGAGTCATAACGCGCAGTACTAGCCTTAATAGCAAAGTAAAAGATATTGGTCCCAAACTTTAGAATCTAGACCTACGCATTTTTCTAAGATTTGTCATATTTTTATTTTATTTTTCGGAGCACCTTTCCGGTACGCGCTTTTCCATAGCCAGTATCAGTTCTGGC
Source organism: Gastrolobium villosum (assembly GCA_032173675.1). Classification (NCBI taxonomy): domain Eukaryota; kingdom Viridiplantae; phylum Streptophyta; class Magnoliopsida; order Fabales; family Fabaceae; genus Gastrolobium; species Gastrolobium villosum. The sequence goes on along the minus strand of JAVKPL010011538.1, from coordinate 32,581 downwards.
ATCAGATTACGTTATTTTGACTTGAAACTTGTTTTACAAGTCCTACATAATATTCTAGTAATTATCATGCATTCGTTATAATTTTCCGGGATACTTTTCCGGTACGCATTTATACCGAGTAGCAGAACCGGTATCTGCGCTTTCCTTCCGAAAAGCGACTTTCAGCATTTTTACTCACTCAATATAATTATTTAAGTCCATTAATAATTATTAAGGTCAATTATGGAATCATTTCCTAATTATCATAATTAATTCACTAATTACCTTAATTAGCGGTGCAGGTTCTTACATTCACCCCACCTTTTTAAGGATTTTGTCCTCAAAATCAGAAACATACCTGTCTCGAAAGTCGGGATACTGTCGGAGAAGCTCATCCTCTCGCTCCCAGGTACACTCCTCAGGAGTTCTTCTTGACCATTGCACTTTGACCATCGGAATGATCTTGCTCCTCAACTGCTTCTCGCCACGATCGAGAATCTTGAGTGGTCCGACGGGAGTCTTTAGGTTCTCCCGAACCTCCACATCATCCGGCTGCACCACGTGCGAAGGGTCTGCTATGTACTTCCGAAGCTGAGACACGTGAAACACGTCGTGGATGTTGGCTAGGTTCGGAGGCAAGGCGAGTCGATAGGCAACTGGTCCTACTCTACCAAGGATCTGGTAGGGCCCAATGAATCGAGGGCTCGACTTCCTCACTCCGAGTGCCCGTCCAACACCGGTGACAGGTGAAAGTTTCACAAACACGTGCTCACCCTCACTGAACTCCAGTGGTCGATGCTTGACATCATAATAGCTTTTCTGGCGATTCTGTGCCTGCTTCAACTTTTCCATGATCATCTGGATCTGTAGGGTAGTATCTTGGACAAAGTCCAAGCCAAACGACTCTTTATCTCCAACCTCAGACCAGCAGGTAGGAGTCCGACACCTCCTACCATACAGTGCCTCGTAGGGTGCCATGCCCAGACTAGCATGAAAACTGTTGTTGTAGGAGAATTCAACCAACGGAAGGTACCTATCCCATGCAGAACCCTGCTCCAACGTGCAAGCTCTCAGCATGTCCTCCAATGTCTGGATGGTCCGCTCAGTCTGTCCGTCAGTCTGAGGGTGATAGGCGGTACTCAATCTCAACTGCGTACCAAAAGCCTCCTGCAGCGCCACCCAGAACCGAGATGTGAACTTCGGGTCCCTATCACTGATGATACTCTCGGGCACCCCGTGAAGCCTCACAATCTCGCGGACATAAAGCTTGGCCAACTGCTCTGTAGTGAAGCTCACCTTCACTGGAAGAAAATGGGCAGTCTTGGTCAATCTGTCCACAATGACCCAGATAGAGTCACAACCAGCCTGAGTTTTAGGCAATCCCACCACGAAGTCCATGGAAATACTCTCCCACTTCCACTGTGGAATCTCAAGAGGTTGAAGTTTACCAGACGGTTTCTGGTGCTCAATTTTTACTTTCTGACAAATAAGGCACTTGGACACGTAGACCGCTATGTCCTTCTTCATGCCCGGTCACCAAAAATTCCTTTTTAAGTCCTGATACATCTTTGTAGCGCCAGGGTGGATGGTAAACCGGCCCTTATGAGCCTCTGCCATAACCTCTTCGGTCAGTGGCCCTCGAGGAATAACAATCCTCTTCTGGAACAGCAGCAAACCATCCTCGTTCCAAGACACACCGTCCTGGTTCTTCACATAGTCAAGGCACTCTCTTTGCACTTGCGCCTCTTTAATCTTTTCCATCAGCTCGTTAATCACTTCTGCTGTTTCCATTTCAAGCAGTGCACCCCCAAACAAGGAGTTCACTCTCAAGTCTCTGAACTTCTCGATCACCTCGTAGTCGTTCATCATTAAGCTGGATAAGCTCACGGATTTTCGACTCAAAGCATCGGCTACCACATTGGCCTTGCCGGGATGGTACCTCAACTCAAAGTCGTAGTCCTTCAAGAACTCCATCCATCTTCGCTGTCTCATGTTCAACTCTTTCTGGTTAAACAGATATTTCAGGCTCTTGTGATCACTGAATACAGCAGACTTCTTGCCAAACAGGTAATGCCTCCAAATCTTGAAAGCAAATACAATGGCTGTCAACTCCAAGTCGTGAGTCGGGTAGTTCTCCTCATGAGGTTTCAGCTGTCTTGAAGCGTAAGCAACCGCTTTACCTTTCTGCATCAGCACACAGCCCAGCCCCTTTCCAGAAGCATCGCAGTATAACTCAAACTGTTCCGCAGGATCAGGAAGGACTAACACAGGAGCAGTAGTCAGTTTCTCCTTCAATTCCTGGAAACACTCCTCACACTCATGTGTCCACACGAATGGAGTCTCCTTTCGGGTAAGGCGAGTCATTGGTAGCACCATCTTGGAGAATCCCTCTATGAACCTCCTATAGTAGCCTGCCAAACCCAAGAAGCTTCTCACTTCTGTAACCGTCTTGGGCCTCTCCCAATCCATCACGGCCTCAATCTTGTTAGGATCAACTGCAACTCCATTGGCTGAAATTACATGACCCAGAAATTTCACCGCCTTGAGCCAAAACTCGCATTTCGACGGCTTAGCATAGAGCTTTTTCTCTTTTAGCACTTGCAAAACAATCTTCAAGTGCTCAGTATGCTCCTCCTCCGTCTTGGAGTAAATCAAGATGTCGTCAATGAAGACGATCATAAACTGATTCAGGTACGGCTGGAAAATCCTGTTCATGTAGTCCATGAACACTGCGGGTGCATTGGTGAGTCCAAACGGGATCACCATGTACTCGTAGTGCCCGTACCTCGAGCGAAACGCTGTCTTTGGGACATCCTCCGGCTTTACCCGTATCTGATGGTAACCGGACCGGAGATCGATCTTGGAATACACACAAGCACCCCTGAGCTGATCCAGCAAATCATCAATGCGTGGAAGAGGGTACTTGTTCTTGATTGTCACCTTGTTCAACTGTCTGTAGTCGGTGCACAACCGCATGGTTCCATCTTTCTTTTTCACAAAAATGACCGGTGCTCCCCAGGGAGACACACTCGGCCGAATAAAATCTTTCGCTGAAAGCTCCTCAATGTGCTTCTTCAGCTCCGCCAACTCTGGTGGCGACATCCGGTATGGAGCCAATGAGATAGGCCCCACACCAGGCAATAAATCAATGGAGAACTCTATCTCCCTCTGCGGTGGAAACTCAGGAATCTCCTCGAGAAACACCTCGAGGAATTCCCTCACCACAGGAATGCCAGTGAGATCCTCCTGTGTCCCACTCACCAAACCTCCCAACATGACATAGCCAAATGCCCCTGCTCTCAAGGCCCTCCTCGCCTGCAGGACTGAAATGAACGGTGAGGAACTGGCTGTGGACCCACCCGGAGACATCACCACTTTCTTGGCACAACAATCAATCATTGCACAGTTTCTGGACAACCAATCCATGCCCAGAATAATCTCCAGGTTGGCCATCGGCAATCCTATCAGATCTACCGAGAAGTCACGGCCATTCCACTGAAACGCTACATCGCGATGAACAGTGGAGGTCAAACATTTTTCTCAGGTGGCGGTGGTCACCCGCATCGGTGGAGAAAGCACATCGCTGGGCAACTCAAGCCCCACAGCAATAGGGGTAGCAACAAAAGAGTGCGTTGCCCCGGAATCAAACAGCACATCAATAGCTGAACCACCAATGGTAACAGTACCTCTGACCAGGTTCGGAGCTCTGTCCGACTGCTGACGGTCCAACGTATACACACGCCCCGTGGTAGGTGGCACTGTTGGTGCCCCAGTAGGAACCATCTGCAAAGGCACAGCCTGCACTGCAGCAACTCTCGCCGTCGGGCAATCTCTGGAATAGTGGCCCTCCTTGCCACACTGGAAGCATATCAGCTGCCCTGTAGAACACGGCCCAAAATGTGACTTCCCGCATCCCGAGCATATGGGAGCAGGAGGTCTAGCTGTGTTCCCCTGAGTAGCAGTCTTTCTAAACTGATTTGGCGCTTGCTTAGCCGCCAGCTGTTTGCCCTTGCCCTTGTTTGCAAAATTTCGGTTCTTCCAGGTAGCAGAACCGCCGGTACCCTGTGGCACCTCAACCTTGGCCTTCTTGGCCAGACTCGCATGGCAGTAGTCCTCAATGTCGCGGCACTGCTGTACCAAAGCTCCGAAGTCTCTCGAAGCAGAACCAGCAAGATGTCCAGCAATGTCCTCATTAAGTCCCCTCCGGAACTTAGCAGCCAAGAATGTAGGAGTAGGCCTCGCCATCCTGAAGTGTGAAAACTTCACCAGCTCATTAAACTTAGCCAGGTACTCGTCGACAGACAACGAGCCCTGAACCAACCGGTCAAACTCCCCCTGCTTCCTCTCCTGTGAGTCATAAGGGAAGTACTGACCCAGAAAGCTCTCCTCGAAGAATGGCCACGTCATCACATGGCCCTGCATCTCGTAGACATGAGAAAGATTGGTCCACCACTCATGGGCCTCGCCCTCCAGCATGTACGTGGCGAACAACAGCTTCTGCGGATCAGTGCACTGCATGATCCGGAAAATCTTGTCCAACGCCTGTAGCCATCTGGCAGCAGCAATGGGATCATAAGATCCGTCGAAGGTAGGTGGCTTATGCTTGCGAAAAGCATTCAGCCGGCGATCGATCTCGTCACGATCCTCAGCAAATACGGGAATGGTCTGCATAGCCCCCGTCAAGTGATTGCCCTCACCCATCTGACTCTGGGTGTCCTCCTGTTGACTAGGCGGAGGTGGAGGCGGTGGCGGCGGTGGAGGTGGTGGAGGACACTGGCCAGCAGCAGGACCAGCCCTCAACTCCTCCAACATGACCCTCATCATAGTCATGTTGGCCATCCGGTTCTCCTCCAGAACCTCTGCCGTGGTTTGCCAGTTCGCATCTCGAATAGCGTCCAGCATCGCCCGGTTCGCCAGCCTCGTGGCTTCCTGGTCGACTAGTCGGGCCGCCTGCATCTCAGCCAATGCAGCCAGGATAGGATCCGATTGATCCTCGCTCGTACTCGTGTTCCTCCTTGGTGGCACCATGACTTTGCACAAGTTACACAAAGAATGAGTTGATCAGGCCCACGCCATGTGGTCACATATGCATTATCATATAACACACACCAATCAGAGAGAACGCAAAGTAGACACGCAACGACTCATCCTAAGTTATTGCAATACATACAGGCTTTTCCCTAGAAAGTGCTCTGATACCGTAAAATGTAACAGCCCGTGTTAACCCGGATTGTTAACATACTATCGTATTAAGCCACGCTTAATTAAAATGCGGAATAACTTTTTCTTTAATTCAATTATGACGTCATTAACCTTAGCCAACTTGATTACTTAATCATTTTCATAAAATACTGCCTGTATGTAAATTGCAAGACAACTAACTGGAATACCTCATATATAAATAATACGTGAGTATCTAAAGCCACAGGACTACAACACATAGCCTGGGTCAAAATCCTGATACTTTAATTACAACATCAAATTAAAGACAATAACACAATCATGTGGCATGGACAAACCCCATGCTCACCAAATAAGGCAACAATGCCCAATCAACAGTCTCAACATAATAATATAAATAAAGCGGAAAACATAACAGCAGTCAATCCAGCAGGACAGCATATCAGAATATCAGCTCAGCTCTGGCCTCCTGCCACCTGAGCCCTCAACATTACCTGATCCTGAAATAAGCGTCCCCAAACGTGGGGTGAGATCTCTAACAAGAAATCTCAGTAAGACAAGGGGTCCTCAAGGAGTCTCCACCCCAAGCTCACTTACATGTGTAATATAAGTTCAAAAACAGTATTTACAATATAAGTTCCAAAACTATGCGATGCAGCAATTAATCATGCCATGTGTGTTTATCAAATCTACTGGCCAGAGAAATGTAGGAATACGTCTATGCCTACATGAGTACATGGATACTACCTGCACCTCACCCACAGCTTCACCATCTTGTATGTACTACATACTCAGGCTGACCGTCTAGGTGGACACCACATGCATCTCATAAAAGCTCATTACATATAAATAGCTCAACCGCATTTCCAAAACGATAAAGCATGTAACACAGCATGCATAAACCCATCCCCATGGGACATGGTGGAACAACAAAATGGCTAAACCGAGGACACGAAAGCTTACCTTGCAAGCTAGCTATCCAAGCCAAGAGTCCAACCACTCACAAGTCCACAAACAGCAGTATCACAATCTGATATGGACCAATAATACATCAATATTTATGCACAACAAGCATACAACTTAAAGACTACGCCTTTCCTTTACGTTTTACGTCTTAAGGCTTCCAACAAAGCCATAAGCCCTTAATCCTGTGATTCTGACTTAGTCCATTAATTATAGAAGTTCAACTTCCTTAAACTTGGGTCCACACACACCCACTAGCCTACTGTTCACACAGCACAGCTACTGTCTGTGCAAACCCAGGATATCCGGATATCAGAAGGGACATATCCGGATATGCCATATCCGGATACCCAGATCCCATATCCGGATATCAATATCCGGATACCATATCCGGATACTGATATCCGGATATCTGTTCGACAAATATCCGGATATCTCACGACAGAATGCAGTTTCTGCATTTCGTGAATATCCAGTCCAAAGATCCCACTTTTAACACATGTACACGTTAAAGGATCCATTTTTAAGCATATACAAGTTCACTTAGGTGTTGGTTACTTCATTTTAATCTTTTACATGCCAAGACACCACTTTTAAGCAAGATAAACTCATGATCATGGTGAGATAACTTACCCCAAGGCTTAAGACAGAAATGGACAGAGGTATGAAGCTCTTGGAGCTCTCCACAAGCTCCTCAACTCAGGCCACACCAAGGTGTGCGAAAATGGTGCAAAGCTTGCCCCTTTCAACACAAAGGAAGCTCCTTGAGGCTTCACAACTCAAGAACAAGGACCCAACCAACCAAGGAAGAAACTCAGCCCCAAACTCTCCCTCAAACAGTGGCACAACTCAGAATGATTCCACCTATACCAAACCCAATGATCACACTCACTCTTACCAAGTGTTTTTGTGAAGGAATCAAGAAGAAATGAGGTTTCTTGGCTCCAAAGGTGAAGGAATGAAGAGAATGGCAAGGTGGCTACCCAGGCTGCAGAAATTCTCACGTAGAGAAGCTGCATATGCCTAGGGTTATGTGCCATAAGTTGGTTATATAGCCACATGAGTCATAACGCGCAGTACTAGCCTTAATAGCAAAGTAAAAGATATTGGTCCCAAACTTTAGAATCTAGACCTACGCATTTTTCTAAGATTTTTCATATTTTTATTTTATTTTTCGGAGCACCTTTCCGGTACGCGCTTTTCCATAGCCAGTATCAGTTCTGGCATCAGATTACGTTATTTTGACTTGAAACTAGTTTTACATGTCCTACATAATATTCTAGTAATTATCATGCATTCGTTATAATTTTCCGGGATACTTTTCCGGTACGCATTTATACCGAGTAGCAGAACCGGTATCTGCGCTTTCCTTCCGAAAAGCGACTTTCAGCATTATTACTCACTCAATATAATTATTTAAGCCCATTAATAATTATTAAGGTCAATTATTGAATCATTTCCTAATTATCATAATTAATTCACTAATTACCTTAATTAGCGGTGCGGGTTCTTACAATCCTTCTACTGATATCATATACTATAAGTGCTCCAACACCACCTCTATAATAAGCACAAGTAACAGCCCTAAAACTTTCTTGTCCAGAAGTGTCCCAGATCTGGGCTTTCACTTCATTCCCACCTAAAATCATCTCATGCGCCCAAAAAATTAAAAATAAATAAAAATATAATATAATAAATATCGGTTCAAAAAATTGCCATGCACTTTGCTAGAAAATATAAATAAAAAAATCAATGATTCAAAAAACAAAACACAGAAGCTGATGAGGGTTGATGAAGTAAAGAAGCCACCTAGGCGGTTACTTGTGTTAAGAACACTCACCAAATTTTAGTTTGCAGGGTTATGCTTCATTGCATGCCTTTTTCACCATTCACAGCCTCAAAGCATCTTCAACATTGAATGACAGCACCACGATGACAATGAATTAAACCTAAATGGTGAAAGGATGAGAAAAAGAGTAAATAGTCAGAAAAACATGAACTTTAGACAATGACATTGACGCGGTGAAGAGTAAATTGAAGCCAACAACAAAAACCTAAATTTTAGAAGCCGTTGAACGATGGAAGATAAAAAGGAAATTGCAAAGACGATGGAAGACAAAGAAAAGAGTGAAAATCAGTAGCACTTTGGAACACAAAGAAAATAGTGAAAGTGTGTGTAGCGGGAACTGAAACGGGGAAAAGGGTCTACGCAAAAGTGAAACTGCAAAAGGGGAAAGTGAAAAAGGATATGGGGAAAGTGAAAGTGAAAAGGGGGGAAGGGGTTGGTTTTGTGAATAAAGAAAGGGGGAATCAGACTTCAGGCAGATGGAATCACCAATTTTATTAATACTATTACTATTTAAAAACTAACTGGTAAGAGTAAAAAATCATAATCAATTGGTCATAATGGTTAAAAACACTACAACGGACATCATGAGCATGGGTTCGAATCTTAGCCTAAATATTCTCATTCTCAGGCCCGAAAGTACGTTGCAGACGGTTTATTGTAAACCGCCTAAGTATGTTGCAGACGGTTTATTGTAAACCGCCTAAGAAGTATCGCCTCTAAATGCTATGTTTCTGGTAGTGGATCCGCTTCAAACCTGCCTCACCCTACCAACCCACCAACACTGACTCATGTATTCCCCGAAATACATAGACAAGGTTATAACAAAAAAAAATTCAGTATAACCTCTATATATATATATATATATATATATATATATATATATATATATATATATATATATATATATATATATATATATATATATATATATATATATATATATATATATATATATATATATATATATAGGATCAATTTACACCGGTGTAAGAATAATAAATCTTACATCACATCTTAACCGTTGATTTTCGTGCATCCAACGGTTGAGATTTATTGTGAATTAAAAAATAATTAATGAGTGAGACTTAAGAAATCTTATCCATTAGATAAAGATTTGATGTAAAACTTATTATTTTTACACCAATATAAGATGATCTCGTCCCATATATATATTTGAAATTCGGAGTAGTTATTTTATTTTATTTTTCAATCGTTAATTCTGCAAACTACACTAATCTACACTATTTTTTTTTCCAATAGTCATAATGATTATATAACGGATATCAACAACCAATAATTATTTATAACACAAACGGATTTTCTTCCTTGATTTATATCCTAAAAAAACAGTTTTTATAAACTATTCTACAAAAACTATTTTTTTAAAAAAGATTTATACTTCTTATGTCACATAAGATGAGAATTTTTGCAACACACATATACTTAAGTGGGCCCAATTGAAAAAAAGTAAATAAAAAAATTAAAAATATTAGCACGTACAACCATGTGAGTGTAGCATAAGAAGAATATGATAAATCCTAAAAAAAAAAAAAACACAATCAAAACAACCGTTTAAGTTTTACGAAACATCCCGTGACTAAGCCAGGCACCATTCATTTCATTCTCTTCCACTCTCCCTGTCGTCCAGCCAGCAAACCAGCGTCCTGCTCCCTTCCATTTGCAAGTTTTTCTTCTTCAATTCTAGCTATCAAAACACTAAACACTCGACATGAAACTTGTAGCTTAGATCATTTTGAACAAAACCCATAAGCCATTTTACTTTGGAAAGCTTAGAATCAAGAGATTTTCTCATCTTCCCCTTCTCGGAACTGTTCATGGCCGAAAATAAATGTTGAGTTTTGGTTTATTCAAGGCTTGGAGGTTGTTCTTTTGGAGGCTTAGGAATTGGGTGAGGTAAGAAAATACATTTTTATTGGTGGATTCTTTGAGTTTCAAGTGAGGGTTTCATGAACAATTTTTTAGAGAATGGTGAAATTGCCAGAGCATGAATGGTTGATTGAGTGTTGAAGGAATGTGTTCATGTATGGTTATAGTATGTATAAAAGCGTGTGATGTTAAAAGTTTGAAAGTTCTCATGAAACTACCAATGTGCATTTCGGCCTTCATGAGTAAAAATAAGGTTCAAGTGTGTTCCATGTTGTATTAATGATGTTAAGACTCATTGTATATTGTGATATTGGTTGCGCAGTGGTTTGAACCAAGTAAAGGTTGTAAATTTTTTTTAAAACCTTCATGAACCCTATATATACCATTTTTGGCCTTCATGTAATTTTTGGGTGTGGAAATTGTATTTTGAGTTCTTTTAAAGAATGGGGAACATGTCCTAGGTGTTATTATACTAAATGGATTGATTGGTTAGTCGAGGAATTCATAAAAATGTGGTGAATGGCATATGACACTAATTAGGCCATATGTGTGGAAAATTAGGTGAAAATGTGTTTGAATGTTGTTTACGGGATGTGTATGACCTATGAGCTAGGTTAAGGTAATTAGACTAATTGATTAGTCATTTGAACCATGAGAACACATAATAACCCTCTAAGATACCCTTTAGGCCATTTCTTTGGAAATAAGTAAGTGAAGTTGTTTAATGCGACAGTGGCACTAATTAATAGTCAATCGGCAGTCTAATGAAGGTGAACTAATTGGTAACCATTGGAAAGTATGGGAAATTGATGGAACTCCCTAGGGTGTGGTTCCGCCATGCTAGGGGAAAACATGTTGAAAATATAATTCATGTTGTTTTAAAGGATGTTGAAGGCCTATGGAATATCTTGGAATAGGATGAACTAAGTTGTTGGCCACTTGAAGCTTGGTATATGTTAGATGCCCTAAAATGTTTGGTTTGGCCATTGTAGGGCAAATATGTTTGAAAATTATAAAATGGTAATTGATACCTAGGAAGTACTCTTATGTCATCTCCTAGGTATCAATTATAAAACTTAAGGATTTTGTGGGAATTCAAAATTTTGACCAATGTCTCGTGAAGGTAATAAAATCTTACTATTTGACTCAACTGATCACAGATCATAAAATCTACTGGTTGTTGCCACTAAGCATACACACACAGAGAGGGTGGAACACAAGTAGCAACATCCATGAGTAAGCACCCTGACCCCACTCCAATCCTTTTCTTCAAGATTATTCCTGGAACAAGTCTTGCAGATGGAAAGCTGGTAAACATTCTTTCCTTCATCTCCTTTTTCCTCCGTATATTTCCATTTTTTTTTTTTTTTTGGATTTTTATTGTGTGGTACATTTGAATTTTTCTGTTATGCCTGTAATTTCATTATGCATGCTAAGCTAACAGAAAGTTCTTTGCAGAAGATTCCATACAATTTCGTTAGGAAATATGGTGGTGACATGTCAAACCCAATGTTTCTCAAACCTCCAGATGGCACTGAATGGGAAGTATTTTGGACTAAACATGATGGTGATGTTTGGCTTCAAAAGGGTTGGAAAGAATTTGCTACATATTACTCCCTAGATCATGGTCATTTGGTGTTGTTTGAATACAAGCAAACTTGTCATTTTGAGGTACACATATTTGATAAGAGTACCCTTGAAATAGATTATCCTTTGCATGTCTCTCAAGATGTACAGACAGAACAGTACAACCTTGACCGGATCAGTGATGATGACTCGGTTAAAATTTTAGATGAGATACCACCATGCCATAAGACTAGAGAAAAATCACCAATGTCTTCTCCTCAACCACTTAAAAAATCAAGAACTGGCACAATTGGAGATGTTAAGAGAAGATCCACAGAGCAAAACTTGCCTCAGCATGTCCAAACTGGAGGCACAAACTTTGAGAAGTCTAAATTCTCATCTGTAAAGAAAGAATCGGATGGTATGTATCTCATGATTGGATTATCCTTTTCATTTCATTTCATGTATTTCATGAGTTTTTGTGTTCATATTTTCATAACATACCCTTGTTCATGAAGCTTTAAACCAAGTCACAGTTAAATTCTAAGTTGGTCTTTCTTTCAAAGTATTATTTTGTTTGATCTGCATAGAAATGGTTGTAACTTTCTTCCTTAGAATCCGTTCAAGGAGAGGGAATCAATTGGCTAGACCCTCAGAGATTTGTGTATGTTGAAAATAAAACTGTTGTTACCAGAAAAGGTAAATCTTAAACATCAATGCTGTGTGACCAAGTGGTAGTTAATATCTTATTACTCCTTATGAAAAGCTAAAGTTGAATCAAGTTAAAATACAAATATAGATATTTTAAAATTGTGCAGAGTGAATCCTTAAACTAAGTGGTTTTGTTGCCATGCCACAGGTGAGAAGGCAACTCACTGCCCCTTCACAAATGGAGCACTGAATGACGCTAATAAATTTGCCTCAGAAAATCCCTTTTTCACAATCAATATTAACTCGGGAGTTAGACCGGTGAGGTTAAGTTAAGCACTGACCAAATTAAATATATATATATATATATATATATATATATATATATATATATATGTATACATATATATATATATATATATATATATATATATGTATATATATATATATATATATATATATATATATATATATATATGTATACATATATATATATATATATATATATATATATATATATATATGTATACATATATATATGTATGGAAAATTTATACCAAGGAAGCAGCAAGCTTGTAGTTTTTGTTGTACTTACATTAACTGTTAGGTTAGGCTGTGATCTTATCATGGTGATGAAAATATAACTTGATGCAGCATGTACCAAGGGCCTTCATCAAAGATTGCTTGAATAACAACAAGACACAGATTGTGAAGTTACAATTTGGAAAGAAATTGTGGCCCGTAAAGTTGCTTGGTTATCGACGCAACAATGGCATATTGTCTAGTGGTTGGTCCCAATTTGCAGGAGAAAATGAATTGGTACGTGGAGAGGTTTGTGTCTTTGAGCTCATCAACAGAGAAGATGCAGTGCTTCGTGTTCATATTTTCAGAGGCCACTGTTAGCCAATACAATTGGAGCTGTTTGCATTTGTTACCTTAGCTCTTAAAGATGTATCATTCCTCTCGAATGCAGTGGATTATGATTTGGAATGTTATTTTTGAATAAATTAAAAATGGGAAAACAATTTCTCATGTTGCGTGAGAATTTAACTCTCATGTTAATAATTCTTCGATTTGCGTGCAATTTTTTTTTCTTTTTTTTTTTAATAAATATGAGGGCCACCACTAGTTAAGGCACAACATGAGAATTGAATTCTCATGTAACATGAGAAAATCAAATCCCATTAAAAATATAAGGGAACCCAATAAATAACCAAAATACTTTAAGGGTAAAGTGTGTATCATTTTAAAGGATGTAAAATTGTGTTATTCTAAGAGAGAGAAAAAAATAGATAAAAGAGGAAAAAGAGTTGACAAAAAAAAATAAAGGTGTGGGTCCTATCTTTTTATGAGAGTGAAAGGATATAAATCGTGTCATTTAAAAGGATAAATATTTTTCTCATACTTTAATGCTTGTAATTGGTTGCTAAGGATAAGAGGTTTTAATTTCCTTTATCTAAGTTAGCAATTTAGCATAACAAATCGAGACTTAAATTACATACTTGAAGGCTGAATTTCCATGTAATTTCGTTGCCTTGAGACTTGAAAGACTTCATTCATTTAATTAAACCGCTTGGGCTGTCATCTTAAAAGCTCCATATTTAACCTAAAATTTCGAATTTGGTGCCTAGAGTCAGGTGTCTAGTTTCTGAATCCAGAGTCTTGGAATTTTCAGAAAAAGGGGCTGATACTAATATTTAGAATATCAAAGGCTAAGGAAAATTTGTACTTCCTTCTCAGCGGGTGTTTAATAGGGGAATTTTTTTAGGTGCCTGAGAAACTTAAGACGGTTTTCTAGTTCACATATTTGGTAGGAGATTTTAAAAAATTTGCTCATAATTTGGATTTGTATAACAATCTCAGTTTGTGTGTAAAATTGAAAAAAAACTGTCATATCATAATACCACCTAAAGAGTTGGTATTCTCATTACTCTACCAAACTAAAAAGTAGGAAAAAAAGCAATGGACATAAATATCCCTTCTCAAAAAATGTGCCAAAAGAAAGCTAGAGAGACAATTTTCTTTGTATTTAATCCATGGTTAGTTTGGTAATTATATCTCATTTTTCCATTAATATTTTATCTTCAACTAAACATAGACTCGGGAAATTTAACCCAATTTTCCTAGTAATATTTCGACTCACCAAACAGTTTTTTTCTTAACTTTCCTACCAATCTCATTTTCCCACCATATTTCTAATAATTGTATTTTTCTGGTAAAAACAAAATTTATCCTCTACTAAACGCTCCCTTAAGGGTTTTAAAAGACAAAAGGTTGACTTTGACTCTTACACTCATCAAATTGCATATTAAATATTAAGTTTAACTCACTTAAAATCTATTTTTTTTTTCATTTAATCTAACTTAATAAATATTATTTTCATGACATTACATTCCCTAAAGAATTATTTTATTGCATCATAATTGAGTTTAGACTAATTTTTGTATAATTATAATTTGATCCTCAAACTTTCCCAAAATTATAATTTGACTTCAAATAATTATCATAGTTATATTCTTGATCCTAAATGACTTATTTTGCATGCATTGGACTTCCATTTATAAAAATCTCATTTTTCGAGTTTTCCGATAAAATTTGAACAATAACATTTTTACCCTTTAAATTTCACTATTCATACTTTTTTCATAAATGTCTTAAATCTCAAAAAAATTATTTTAACCCAATTCCACCATTATTATCACCAACATAATCCGTAATTATTCGTTTTATTTGTTAGGGTTATTATAATACCTGCGTTCGTGGGAAATGATCTCAAAACAGAAATATCTTTTCAGTTGCAAAATGTTTCACAGGAGTTCATAGTTCAGTTAACGGGCTTGGAGATGGAAGGTCAAGCTTCAGCATGATATGTCAACGGTTGTATAAGGTCAAGCTGGCACGATTCATTGCAAAGTATTGCAATCTTGGAAACATTGTTCTATATTTATGTGTAAGGGTGTGATCATTTTAAGGCTTGTGAAGTTATTTTTAGAAAACTAGATTTAAAAACATATTATTTTACCAACAACCATTGGTAGAATTTTCTTCTCCTAAACCACATGTCTCGAGATCAAGCTTTGAGTATGGAGAAAATAATCTTAGACGAGTCATTCCATAGAAAGTATGGACACAATAAAACAGATGAAGAGTAGGTATCCAACATGCGGATACCGACATGCTCTAATATGTGTCCGACACTCGTTCAAAAAAAATTGACACTTTGATCAAACCGATATGTGTGTTTAATCAAGTCTGACAATATCAAATAACATTTTTTTGTAAATAAAATCATAATTTTTCAAAAATTAAAATAAAGGATTGAATGAAAGTGTTTTTCTAGTATTTCACTATGAACCGGAGATGGAGATGGAGTCAAGTGTTTTTTAGATAGAGATGATAGTTCTCAAAATGCTCCATTAAATGAAAACAATTATACTTTAATGGTAACGCAGTCTATATAATTTATAGTTTTCTATAGATATTCTATTATTTTTTCCTAATGTAATGGAATTATAGAAATGATTTGTTTTTTTGAATTTTCTTTTGTTCAATTGATGGATATAGTTTTTTTTAAAGTTATTGAATATGAAATGTAATATACACACTATATATTAAAAATATTATTTAATATTAAAATATGTCCTAAGGCACCAAAATTTAAATTTTTTTAGAGGATCCTCTATGAACCTTGAGCTTACTGAAGTGTGTTATCTCATTTCGTTTGGAGACATCATTTCAGGTACCTAGAGTAGTCGTGATGCAAAATGTTAGAGAATTTGACTTCACTTACTTGTTATCATCAAAACTAGACAAGACATGCTAAATGTATATATCCTTCTAGTGATTTTATCATGTGCCGGAGTCATGTGATTATGTTAGATGTGCGAATGTAATTGAACTGCCACTTGATTATTTGTTTTATGCTATCCATGACACTCCGTCAGGAATGACACCTGAGGTCAACGGCCACTAACAGGACTGTAACAACATGAATTTAATTTACTTAAAATCAAGAGGACATAAGTGAATGTAGGGATGCACTGCTATTTTGAAGACCGAATGAATATATGTATCTAAACTATAACTATTATAGTATATGGACAGAAATGAATTCAACTAAGTGAGTTCCTTAATATGTTGTACAAGATCAAAAATTCATGAGTTAATTTTATTTGAAGTGGAAACAAAACATTAACTTATTAAATCTAATTATAGAAAGAAAAAAAAAACTTTGCACTTCATAAAAACTTTGCCACCACCCTGTTGGATCAGGTACTGCCTGTTTGTCTTCCGCATACTACAACTACACATGCTTGAGCTTTCATATACACATTCTCTACTCTCTTTCATTTACTTTCACGAGATTATATGAAAAATGATTTGAGCCTCATAGTACCTTGTTGGTACTCCCGTACCCCATCATCAGCTACAATCAAGGAGAACTCAACAGTCAACACTATCTTCATGGTTCCATGAAACTTGGACTAATGAGGATGCAAATCCTAAAAGATGACCTTCCTTTCATGATATTGTCAAGGGACTTGATTGTATTAGTGAGCTCAAGAAGACAAAAAAAGGCCAAAGATATGCATCAGACCTTTCAACTAGCATGATGATCAACTTGTGGATGAGACCTTTCAACCTTATTAGCTGGAAAACTGAAGGTGAACTTTTGCCAGTGTTGGTTTAAACTTTATTTAATTAAAGAAAATAGAAAATGAAGAGTTTTGTGGTGAAGGGATATGTCCTTAGGAATTTGTTAGTGGACAATTATTATGCTTAGAGTTTGGTGAAGAGTTGTGTCTTTTAGTTATGAAGAGTTGTGTCTTTTAGTTATGAAGAGTTGTGTTGTTTGGAGTCTTTAAGCTTTTGTATTTTGGCCTATAAATAGGTCCTTTGTATTTCATATCATATATAGCCAGAGAAAAAAAATATTAAGGCTTGAAAGATACAGTAATTCAAAGAGGTATATTCAGAGACTTGTTTGTGTGTTTGAGTGTTTGTGAGAAACACCATTAGAGGACCTATGAATCACAAATTGGTATCAGAGCTTGAGCCAATAGAAAATATGAGTAATAGTCTGTCAGTGCCCCGCCTGACAAAGGTGAACTATGAAAACTGGAGCATCCAAATGAAGGCCCTTCTACGAGCCTATGACAGTTGGGAGTTGGTGCAAAATGGGTTCGTAGAACCTGATACAAGGGAAGGATATTCAGCAAATCAACTCAAGCAATTGAGTGCGTTGAGATCAAAGGATGCAGCGGCACTATTTATGATGTTTCAAGCCGTTGAAGAAAGCGGTGGTCTTGAAAAGATTGGAGGTGCGACGACGGCAAAGGAAGCTTGGGATATATTGGAGACGGCTTACAAAGGCGCAGACCGTGTGAAGCAGGTCTGACTTCAAACTCTAAGAGGAGAGTTAGAGGGGATGAAGATGAAGGAAACCGAAGGAGTGTCGGCATAGTAAGTCAGTTCATGGAGGAGCCGAGTTATACTCATTGGAAGGCGACAAAGAGAATTTTAAGATATGTTCAAGGAACAATCTCGCAAGGACTTCATTACTCGAAGTCGGATAAGTACAAACTTACAGGATATTCGGATAGTGATTGGTGCAGAGATGTTGATGACAGGAAAAGCACGGCTGCCTATGTATTTTTCATGGGAAACACGACATTCACGTGGGTGTCAAAGAAGGAACCTATTGTGACTTTATCTACATGCGAAGCCGAGTACGTTGCTGCTTCCTGGTGTGTTTGTCATGCAATTTGGCTGAGAAATTTATTGAGCAAGTTGGTTATCAAAGCAAGTCGGTTCAAAAATCCGGGTTGACAACAAATCAACGATTGAGTTAGCAAAGAACCCGGTCAAGCATGAAAGAAGTAAGCATATTGATGTAAGATTCCATTTCATCCGGGATCAGGTCAAAGAAGGAAAGGTGGAGCTCAATCATGTGGCAAGCCGAGATCAAGTTGGAGATATTTTCACAAAGCCCCTGCCGACGTTGTTGTTTGAGAATTACAAGAAGAAGATGGGAATGAAGGACGATAAAGATATTAAAGTTTAAGGGGGAGTTTTGTTGGGTTTAAACTTTATTTAATTAAAGAAAATAGAAAATGAAGAGTTTTGTGGTGAAGGGATGTGTCCTTAGGAATTTGTTAGTGGACAATTAATGAGTTTAGAGTTTCTAAAGAGTTATTATTATGTTTAGATTTCCTAAGAGTTGTCATTAGTTTTCTGAAGCTAGTTGTGTTTTAAATAGCACCATGTAAACCATTGTTTATTTTGGCATATATGAAAAATGATTTGAGGTATATTCAGAGACTTGTGTGTTCATATCATATATAGTTTGTCAGAAACTTGGACTAATGAGAAAAAAAATATTGTCAAGGGACTTGATTGTATTACTGAGCTCAGGAAGACAAAGAAGGCCGAAGATATGCATATCAGACCTTTCAACTTGCATGATGATCAACTTGTGGATGAGACCTTTGAACCTTATTAGCTGGAAAACTGAAGGTGAACTTTTGGCCAGAAGTGACCTTAGTGCAACCGATTCCGGTTTAAGAACATGAGTTTTATGACAAGCCTTTAGCATACCATCCAACATTGTCTCAGGGATCTTATCACGTGGGAAAAGGGAGATCTATGGAGGACACATTTCATTCTGGCCCATATTTGCAATAAAAAGGACGTGTATGCTTTTGGCATCTTTGATGACAATAGGGATATCATCCTAGTTGTACAGCAATTGCTGCTCTTGCTGCCATTAGATAGCTCAAAAATTGACTATGATGAAACCATGAGTTTTGTTGAGCAAAATCAAACAAGGTTTAATAATCGTCAGGTAGAATTCCTGCCACAATAATGTGTGTAATTATGACAACCTATAGGCTCTAATGATGTGAAAATAACATTCATAGTCATAATATTAATTAACTACACCTCCAAAGGATTAAAACTACAATAAAATGACAATTTTACCTATACATATTAAGAGTTTCAGCACTAACAGCTCCAATTAGGGATTGCCTAAGAGTGGCTTCTGAAAACATGAATATCAAACACTGCCTCTTCTCTGTTGATGAGCTCAAACAGACAAACATCTCCATCTACCATTTTACTTTCCCTAGCAAATACGCTCCAACCACTAGAAAACTTCCCACTAATAGAATGTTTGTGTGGACGAAAGTAAAACTTTACAGGCCACAATTTCTTTCTAAACTGTAACTTCACAATCTGCGACTTCTCATTGAAGTAATCTCTGATGAAGGAGCGTGGTACATTCTGCATCAAGTCATATTTCCATCACCATGAGATCACAGCCCAACAGTTAATGAAAGTATAAATGTAACTACATTTTCTCTGCTTGCATGGAACAAAGTTTCCATGCATAGATATATGTATTTAATTTGCTGATTAACCTAACTAAACCTCACCGGTCTATTTCCCAGGCTAAAATTGAACGTGAAAATGGGATTTTCTGAAGTGAATTTTTTAGCTTCTTTCAGAGCTCCATTTGTCAAGGGGCATGGAGTTGTCTTCCAACCTGTGGCATGAACAAAACCACTTTAGTTTAAGGATGCTCTTAGCTCAATTTTGAAATATCTATATTTGAATTTTTACTTTATTCAACTTAAGCTTTTCATAAGGATAATCAGATATGAATAACCAATTGGTCACACTGCATTGATGTTTAAGATTTACATTTACTGGCAATAATAGTTTTACTTTCTATCTCCTTATTCCAAGCAAGAAAATTACAATCAATACTGTGCAGATTAAACAGAATAATACTTAAAAAGAAAGACAGACTTGGATCACCTTGGACTGGAAGGGAATGGGGTTCTTCTGCAAGTCGAAAGATTTGTACTTTCAAAGAAAGGCCTCGGCTCTTGGTAAGCTCAAAAAGACAAACATCCCCCACTTTCAAATTATTATCTGATACAAATTTCTTCCATCCAGCATTAATTTTGCCCAGTCTATAATCACAATGCCAAGTTCCCCCATCCAAGCCCTGAAGAAGGATATTCCTTTCCTTTTTCTTCAAATACTTTTCAGCAAATTGTGATGGGACATGCTTGGATTTTTATTAATTTATTTCAAGTTAGAAAATCAAACAACTAAAAAGTTATATTTCTACTTCAAACAAAAGATAAGAAACCATCTTAAGGGATAAAAATGAAGCAAATCAAAAGCTCACCAACCGATGCTTATCAACATAGGAAGGCTTCATGACAATCGTGAAAGAGGGATTTTTAGATCTGAAGGTTTTGGCTTTCTTTAAAGCTTTATTACTTTTAGAAGTCAACTGCTCCACTATTAGGCATTCAGTGCTACCATCCATTTCCTCTGACAAATTGAACAACATGCGATTTCATGTAAATTTGACATCAAACATTCAACTGGATCCAAGAAATGAAAAGGAAAATCCAATCATGAAAAACATAACATCCGATTCTTTTGTTACATAAGCAAATTCAGACTTCTCGAGGTTTGTCCCGTGAAACTGATTACCCTTAATTTGGACATGCTGAGGCAACTTTGGCAAAGTGGATCTTCTTTCAACATCCCCACTAGTGCCGGTTCTTAATCTTTTACATGGTCGAGGACAAGACATTGGTGCTTTCTGTCTAGCCATACGGCACGGTGGTCTCTCATCCAAACTTTTGACTGAGTCATCATGAATCTGGTCAAGGTTGTCCTGTTCAGTGGTACCATCCACATCCTCTGAAAAATTGAAGAACAAGGTGTATGTTACGAAAATTTGACCTCAAACTCAACTGGATCAATGAAATGAAAAGGATCATCCGATCATGAAATAGATACCATCTGATTCTTTCTTTACAGATGCAAATTTAGAATTATCAAAGTTTGTACTTTGTCCTTCAATTTGAACATGCTGAGACAGGTTTTGCTCAGCTGATCTTCTATCTACATCTCCACTTGTGCCAGTTCTCAATTTCTTACGTGGTTGAGGACAAGATATTGGTGATTTCTGTCTAGTCTCATGGCATGATGGTAGCTCATCCCAAATTTTAACTGAATCATCATTAATCTGATCAAGGTTTTCCTGTACATCATGAGAGCCATGGACAGGATATTGTATTTCAAGGGTACTCTTGTCACATATGCGTACCTCAAATTGAGAAGTTTTCTTGTATTCAAACAACACCAAATGACCATGATCAAGGGAGTAATAGGTAGCAAATTCTTTCCAACCCTTTTGAAGCCAAATATCACCATCGTTTTTACTCCAAAATACTTCCCATTCAGTGCCATCTGGAGGCTTGAGAAACATTGGGTTTGGCATATCACCACCATATTTCTTAGTGAAATTGATTGGGAGTTTCTGCAAAAAAAAAACTTTCTCTTAGCATGCACAGTTAAACTCATAAGCACAACAGAGATGTTCAAAAGAACCTAACAATAAAACACCCAAAAAAAAAGAAAAAAAAAAAAAAAAGAGATGAAGGAAGGAATGTTTACAAGGTTTCCATCTTGAAGACTTGTTCTAAGAATAATCTTGAAGAAAAGGATTGGAGTGGGGATAGGATGCTTATTTTGCCGGTTGCAATGGTAAGTCATGGATGTTGGTACTTGAGTTCTCCCTCCTTCTCTTTCTCTTTGTGTGCCTATTCTACTTGTAACTAAAAACAAAAAAGATCTTGGACCTTACATTGAAAAGATCTTCTTGTTTCGCTTTTATGGAATATTACTAAAAAATTTGAATGAATGAACAAAAAGGCAAACATTTCCTTGGTTGCACTTATCTTGAAGTAGTATCTTATCATTTTTCTATGTGGTCCTCTTGCTGTTGGTTCCCTATTCTGAACAAACGGTGTCTTGTCCACTCAATAAAGTAAAAGCCAATGACTCCAAGCTAAGCGGTCCCTACACAAGAATTCATGTTAACTGGTAAAAGTTTAAATAGGAACACTGACCAAAGTGGTTCTGTTTTTCATCTTTTTTTTTTTTTAAAGCACGTTAATAGTCTTATT
The DNA here is from genome assembly GCA_032173675.1 of Gastrolobium villosum. NCBI lineage: Eukaryota > Viridiplantae > Streptophyta > Magnoliopsida > Fabales > Fabaceae > Gastrolobium > Gastrolobium villosum. Next base: position 10,510 of record JAVKPL010011538.1, on the reverse strand, counting down.
TTCTAATTTGTCACGCGAGCAAGTTCATTACAGTGCCTAACGAATTTGATTCATTGACATGACATATTTTTAGTGGACAACAATTTCACTTCTAAGAGGGCCTTTGATACAAGAAAAAAATTTTGTTATCAGGAAAATAAATTTGTTCCAAATATGATGGGAAGAATTTTTTGTCGGATAAGTTAAAAAAGTGTTTGGTAGATCAAAATTTTTCCGAGAAAATTAGATGAATTTTAATGATGTTATGTGTAAAATTTTGTCACAGCAGAGAAAACTTTTTTTTTCATCTCATCCATGGCAAACTTTCACCGATGGTCCACGTGTTAAAAAACTAGACGGGAAAAGAATTTCTCTTACCCTTTTTAACTTTTCCTCCTACCAAACATGGCCACATATTTTTTCTTACCCTCTTTTCCCAGACAACTTTTTATTTTCCCTCCTACCAAACACCCCCTAAGATTAACGAATTACGTTGCAATAAATGTTGATACATGGGAGGAGTTTGTTGCCGCATGCAACAAACTAAGATAGTATTTTTTATTTTTTTTCGGTATAAAGATAGTATCTGTTAAGTATAGAGTTTGTTATAAATATTTGAATTATTGTTTGCAAAGAATCCTCTGATTTGATTTGATTTAGTAGAAAGTTGTTAGTAGTTTCATATTTTTTGGATGTCATAGCTGTATAAATGCACCTCCAAATTAGAGAAGAATTATGGATGAAAATACAAATATTTCAGTATCTCTCTCTATGATCCTTTGTGTATGTTAGTGTTGGAGTTTTGACATGGTATCAGCCGTTATGATCCTGGGAAGTGTTCTTTAAACTCTCAATTTTTTACCCCACCCGCACCTTCTCCATTTTTTTTTAAAAAAAAAAAAACAACCCATACCCGAACCCATTTCTTTCCTTCGCTTTTTCCCAATGGCGAGCCCTAACCCTGAACCTCACGATGCTGAACCTGAACCAAACACAAACCAGTTGTCTCCCTCTCCCACGCCTTCCTCCAATATTGTCATCCATCAAGACAATGCTTCCTTCCCTATCACGGTGGTCCTTGATGACACCAACTATCCGCTCTGGTCACAACTGATGGAGATGCGTATCGGCGCTCGCAACAAGTCCGGTTTTTTGACCGGTGACACACCCAAACCACCTGTCGCCGACCCCACCCATGGCGCCTGGGTCACTGAAAATGGACATACCACCAGGAGTAAAGCTCTCATCTTCAAATGAAAATAAAGTCTGCAAATTGAGGAAAGCATTGTACGGACTCAAACAATCACCAAGAGCATGGTTTGGTAGATTGTCACTCGCAATGAAGAAGTTTGGATATACCCAAAGTAATGCAGATCATACACTATTCTTCAAGAAAAAAGAAGGAAAAATAGCTATCCTTATAGTGTATGTTGATGATATAGTGCTCACTGGAGATGATGAAGAAGAGATGAAATCTCTTGAACAAAAATTAGCTACTGAGTTTGAAATGAAGAAATTGGGACAACTGAAATACTTTCTGGGAATTGAAGTTGCTAGATCACAACTAGAAATTGTATTGTCTCAAAAAAGTATATCTTAGATCTCTTAGCAGAAACAAGAATGTTAGCTTGTAAACCTGTCGACACACCCATGGAGATGAACCATAAACTCGGCATTTATCCTGATCAGACTGAAGCTGACATCGGCTTGTATCAAAGATTGGTAGGAAGATTAATTTATCTCTCTCACTCAAGACCAGACATTGCATATGCTGTCAGTGTAGTAAGTAGGTTTAAGCATTCACCTAGCGAAGAACACTTGAAAGCAGTATTCCGTATTTTGAGGTATCTAAAAGGGTCTCCTGGTAAAGGTATTCTATTTGCCAAACATGAAAAAGAAAACATAGAAGGGTATACAGATTCAGATTGGGCTGGAAATAAAACAACCAGGCAATCCACCTTTGGCTATTTTACATTCATAGGAGGAAATCTTGTTACTTGGAGAAGCAAAAAACAAAAAGTAGTGGCAAGATCAAGTGCTGAAACCGAATTCAGAGGTATGGCCTATGGTACATGTGAATCATTATGGATCAAAACTATGCTAAGTGAGTTAGGATTCATAAGTAACCAGCCCATGAACTTGTATTGTGACAATAAAGCAGCCATAGAAATTGCTCACAATCCCGTACAGCATGACAGAACAAAGCATGTAGAGATAGACAGACATTTTATCAAGGAGAAATTGGATCAACAAATAATCTGCACTCCGTATATCAGATCCAAAGATCAAATAGCAGATATGTTAACCAAAGCCGTATCCGGAAAAAGTTTGAAGGAAGTAACTGACAAGTTGGGCATGATAGATATTTATGCGCCAACTTGAGGGGGAGTGTTAAGTATAGAGTTTGTTATAAATATTTGAATTATTGTTTGCAAAGAATCCTCTGATTTGATTTGATTTAGTAGAAAGCTGTTAGTAGTTTCATATTTTTAGGATGTCATAGCTGTATAAATGCACCTCCAAATTGGAGAAGAATTATGAATGAAAATACAAATATTTCAGTATCTCTCTCTATGATCCTTTGTGTATGTTAGTGTTGGAGTTTTGACAGTATCTTTTTACCTTGGTAATGTTATGTTTTGTGTTTATGACAGATTATGTAAGTGGTGAACTAGACCAAGACATCATCATCAATCATGTATCGAATGTAAAGGATGTGTACCTCAGTTAGTACCAACTCGATTGTAAAGGATGTGTACCTCAGTTAGTAGCAACTCATGTCATTCTTGGTGGCGTGAAAAAACAAAAGCGCTTTGATGTGTACATACAAAATATGAACATGTATAAGCCAATGTTATTGGTATTGGGAGACTGACCATTTGGCTACACTTTATCAAATTATTTACCAGACTGCCTCATGCCAACAGTAAAAATTCCCGGAATGCCACGCGGCATAATTTGTTACACTGTGTAGCGAATTATGCTTGCAAATAATTCGCTACATAGTGTAGCGAAATATGCCATGTCAGCCTGAACAATCAGCAAGAATTACACGTATCAAGCTGACAGTAATTCGCTATACAATGTAGCGAATTATGTTTGGTGGACTGCCTACTTGACACGTGTCATTCTTGCTGACTGTTCACGTTGACATGACATATTTCGCTACACTGTGTAGCGAATTATGCCGCGTGACATTTCGGGAATTTTTACTGTTGGCGTGACAGTCTTGTAAATAATTTGATGAAGCGTGGCAAAATGGTCACTGTTCCCATTGGTATTATAGACTTTTCTGGTCTCTTTTGTAAGATAATATTGTTGTCGGTCCTTGGTAGGAGACACGAAAATTTTTATTAGTGTTCCAAGTATTAGAGTAGGAATGTCTTTGATGCAGTGTGGTTATATTACTTAATTCACTTCTATTCGTTTGCTTGCTCTATTCTGCCTAGGAAAGTTTACCACACATATTTATATATAATTATATTATATTATTTTATGATATTTAGTTGTCTTTGGATTATTAATTGGTGTTTTTGCAGGTAAATTATGCTCAATTGAGTTAAGTAAGGATATTTGTAAAAATTAAAGGTAAGAAGTAAAAATGGTAATTTTTGTCTTTTTACTCACTTATTTTATTTATTTTTATCTTCAGATTAAATGAATAAGAAGAGAGCATTCTGGACCGTTGGATGGGAAGCTGATGGAAGGCTGTGATAAAAGGACAAGAAGATGGAAGTTCTGAAAAAAAAAGAAAGAAAAAAAGAAGATATAATAGAGATGGATGCAGATTTTTAAAGATATAGCTTTTAGAATTACTTTTCTGAACAAGAGACAAAGTTTCGTTTGAGTTTTTCTTCTCTGTTTTCTTTTCTTTTTCTTTCGTTCGACTACTCTCTGCTCTAGAGAGATCATTTTCGTTTTCGTTTCTTGTGTGTGGATCTGCTCGTTCGCGTGCTACGTTCGTTCATCTTCGACCTTGGAGGGCCTTGACAAGCTATCTACAAGGGAGAAGAGTCGCGGATCTGCTGTGTAACGGTAGATTTCTTGTAGTTTTCTGTAGATCTAGTTTAGGGTTCTTTAATGTTTGAAGGATCCGTTTTGTGTTCTGAATACTTGGTATCTTTGTTCTTATTTTTCGGATATTGCAGTATTTCAGAAATGGGTTTTTGAATCTTTTCTTTTCTGGGTATGTCGAATGATTGGATGCATGTTTCTTAATTAGTTCTTTGCTATTTTGATGTTTTCTTATTCGATCGGTTCTTTTTACCTTTTTAACTCAAGAGATTCATGGGAATGAACCTTGAGTTCTTCAACAGAAGCAATTTGGGAAATGCGTTTCTGTTAAGGATCGATTGAACCCCTTTAGATTAGGGATAATCAAGGGTGTTTTCTGATAATTTCTGTTAAACATTCAAGATCCTTTGGAAAAAGATGATCTTGAATGTAGGGTTGATTCTGGGAAGTTTCGACCTAATTAGTTGTAGTGATTCGGAATTTGGGATAAACCTGCTGTGGCTTTGAACGAAATTGCAGGAATGCAATATCTTTTGTGTCATCCATGATTTTAACATACTCAGAAGCCTTTTTCATTGATAAAAATTTCTCATTGTTAGATCATATTTTAATGTTTTGATTAGAATATAATAAAGATCTCTTTTAACCATAAACAAAATAAAACCAATTAAAGGATTATTAACTCAGATTAATAGAAGGAAAAATAATTCAACCTGTTCCCTGAGAACGATAACTCTTTTCTTTTTGAAAATATACATCTCAACAAATGGCGCCGTTGCCGGGGAACGGTGTTTGATTTAGTTTTTCTTTTTATAATTCTGTTTTAACCATTCTTGATAAATATTTTCTTTAATCTTTATTCCTTATTCTTTCTTGCTTATTTTTCCTTGTTACCTACTGACTCCAATTTCGAGTGTTCTTGATAGATTCTTGCAGATTCAATTGTGAGTTCAGAACCAGCACTGTCACCAGTTTGCTGCTGACTTCTTGAAGATGGCAGAGTCAAATCAAGGATCATCTGTACATGGAGAAAACAATAATGGGGAAGCCAACCATGCTATAGTTATGGTGGATGAGGAGCTTCCCATAGCTGAATATGCAATTCCCACACTCGATGCAGTGATTCCTGGTATAGTCCAACCAGGAGTGGAGGGAAACTTTGATCTCAAGCCTGGAATGATACAATTGCTGCAATCCATGAGTCAATATCATGGATTACCCAAGGAGGACCCTCACAAGCATATTACTAAATTCATGAAGATTTCTGATACCTTCTCTGTTCGAGGAGTATCAACAGATGCCATGAGGATGAGGCTGTTTCCTTTCTCTCTAGCTGGAGCAGCAGAAGAGTGGGTGGAAGATCTACCTGCACAGTCCATTACTACATGGAAGGAGCTTGGAGAAGCCTTCCTCATGAGGTTCTTCCCACCCACTAAGGTTTGTGATCTGAGGGATGACATCACTGGATTCAGACAGTATGTGGATGAGTCAATTCATGAAAGCTGGACCAGATTCAAAGGGCTGATGAAAAAGTGTCCCACCCATGGTCTTCCTAAGTGGGCCACTATTCAGATCTTCTATAGAGGGTTGAGTCATCAAGGCAAAACTCATCTGGATGCTACTGCCAATGGAATGTTTCTGTTGAAAAGGTATCCAGATGCGTTTGAAACACTTGAGAGGATAAGCCAGAACAGCTGCCAATGGCCAGAACAAAGAGATGAATCTCAACAGAAGGCAGCTGGGCTTTATGAAGTAAGTGAAATTACTTCAATGGCAGCTGAGATGGCAGCTCTGCATAATACTGTCAAGGTCTTAGTCAAGCAAATGGCTGAAACCAAACAACAACCACCTGCTCAAGTGGCTGCCACAAACACACCAATATGCACACTGTGCCATGATGCACATTTCCTTGAAGAATGCCCGAGTAACCCATCTTCAGCCTTCTATGTTGGAGATTACAACAGAAACTTCAACAATAGAGGAAATTTTAACCCAGGAAAATGGCAGCAACAAGGGGGAAATTTTGGCCAGAATCAAGGCCAAAATTTTGCCCAGAACCAAGGGAATAGAAATCAGAATCAACCTTTCCAAGGAGGGCAACAATCTTATCAACCCAAGGTTCCATTTCCACCAGGATTCAACTCCCAAATGCCCCATGATCAGCAAGGGCAGTCTAGTGCACAAACTCAACCTCCTCCAAATGACCAATGGTCAAATCAGATGTTGAAAAATCATGAGGCTATGCTCCAAAGTCATGGAGCAATCTTGAAGAGTTTGGAGACACAAATGGGGCAGATTGCTACTTCCCTTAAGGATAGACCATTGGGGACCCTTCCTAGTGATACTGAAGCACCAAGGAAGGAGGGAAAGGAATTTTGTCAAGCTCTTCACTTGAGAAATGGAAGGGAGGTTGAACAGCCAGAACCTGTCATTCGGCCCTCCACCTTGAGGAAAATGGCAGGACAAAGTGCTCAAACAACTGAGGAAGAGGATGAGTCAGATGTCATAGAAGTGCATAATCCAGAGAATGACATGGAGCATAGTGATTTGGGAAGGACAGAAAAATCAGCACCCAAATCAGCCCCCAAATCAAAGGGTCCAACCATACCTGTGCAAAAGGAAGATGGCCAATCACCTAGATCAAGGGCAAGGCAGATTCCTTTCCCACAAAGACTCCAGAAACAGAGTCAGGAGAAGCATTTCAAGAGGTTCTTGGATATCCTCAAGCAACTACAGATAAACATCCCTTTCGTGGAGGCCCTTCAACACATGCCTAGCTACATCAAGTTTATGAAGGACATCCTATCAAGGAAGAGGAGGATAGAAGAGTTTGAAACAGTAGCACTCACCAAGGAATGCAGCAGCATTGTCTCTACAAAGGTGCCTCCTAAAATGGAGGATCCAGGTTCTTTCACTATTCCTTGTGTTATAGGAGATAGGTATATAGGTAGAGCTCTATGTGATTTAGGCTCTAGCATTAACTTGATGCCTGCTTCTATTTTTAAACAATTAGGAATAAAAGCTGCCCCCACAACATTAACCCTCCAATTGGCTGACAGATCCATTGTGTACCCTGAAGGTAAGGTGGAAAATATTTTAGTAAAAGTGGATAAATTTATTTTTCCAGCCGACTTCATAATCCTTGATTGTGAAGTTGATGAAAATATTCCTATAATAGTAGGAAGACCATTCTTAGCTACAGGGGGTGCAATGATTGATGTCAAGAAAGGAGAGTTAACAATGAGGGTTAATGATGACACTATGACTTTTAGTGTCTTCAAGGCCATGAAATATGTAGATGATGATGTTGATGATTGCTCTGCTATTTCTGTCTTTGATAACTTGGTTGCTGCTCATTTTCATGATAATCTTGAAATGAATAATTCTGTCTGTGATTCTGCCATTCTGGAATTTTCTGGAAATAATGCATCTGATCATGATATTGCTTGTGCATTAAGGTCTTACCCCACTAAGTTCTTTGGTGATAAACACTTTGAGTCTCTTGACCTTCATGAGAGAATCACCAAACCCCTTAAACCTTCGATAGTAGAACCACCTGAAGTGGAGTTAAAGGAACTCCCAACTCACCTTAAGTATGCGTTCCTAGGAAGGGACAATACTCTCCCAGTCATTGTAGCAGCTGCCCTCAAAAATAATGAGGAAAGTCAGCTCCTAAATGTACTGAAAAATCACAAAAGAGCCATAGGTTGGACCATGGCTGATATCAGAGGAATTAGTCCTACATTCTGCATGCACAGAATTAGGCTAATTGATGAGAATGCCAGTTCCATTGAGCCTCAAAGAAGGCTTAATCCAACCATGAAAGAAGTGGTTAAAAAGGAAGTAATTAAATGGTTGGATGCTGGTGTGATCTATCCTATTTGTGATAGTAGTTGGGTGAGCCCTTTGCACTGTGTCCCCAAAAAGGGAGGAATCACAGTTGTGCTCAATGATAAAAATGAGCTCATCCCCACTCGAACCATAACAGGTTGGAGAATCTGTCAGGATTTTAGGAAGTTGAACACTGCCACCAAAAAGGACCATTTCCCCTTACCCTTTATAGACCAAATGCTGGACAAGCTTGCTGGACAAGAATACTTCTGTTTTCTTGATGGGTATTCTGGTTATAACCAGATACCCTTAGCTCCAGAAGACCAGCATAAGACAACATTCACATGTCCATATGGCACATTTGCATTTAGGAGAATGTCTTTTGGACTTTGCAATGCTCCTGCCACCTTTCAAAGGTGCATGACTGCCATTTTTAATGACATGATTGATGAATATGTAGAAGTCTTCATGGATGACTTCTCTGTATTCGGAAATTCATTTGAAAAATGCTTGCTGAATCTGTCTAAAGTTTTACAGAGGTGTGAGGAGACTAATTTGGTCTTGAATTGGGAGAAGTGCCATTTTATGGTGCAAGAGGGTATAGTCTTAGGCCACAAGGTTTCAAAATCTGGTTTAGAGGTTGATAAGGCTAAGATTGCACTTATTGAAAAGCTACCTCCACCTAGAGATGTCAAGGGTATAAGAAGCTTCTTAGGCCATGCAGGGTTCTATAGAAGATTTATAAAGGATTTCTCTAAGGTAGCTAAACCCTTAAGTAGCTTATTGGAGGTTAATAAGCCCTTTAATTTTGATGAGCCTTGCTTGAAGGCTTTTGAAGAATTAAAAAGTAAACTGATTTCTGCCCCTATAATTGTGGCACCTGATTGGTCCTTACCTTTTGAGGTGATGACTGATGCCAGTGATTGGGCCCTAGGTGCTGTGCTAGGGCAGAGGAAGGATAAAATTTTTCATTCCATTTATTATGCAAGCAAAGTCTTGCAAGGTGCCCAACTGAATTACACTGTGACTGAAAAAGAGCTCCTGGCAGTGATATTTGCCTTTGAAAAATTCAGGAGCTATTTGTTTGGGGTAGAGGTCATTGTCCACACTGACCACTCAGCCATCAAATACTTGATGGAAAAGAAGGATAGCAAACCTAGGCTGATTAGATGGATGTTGCTCCTACAAGAATTCCAAGTAAAAATTGTAGATAGGAGTGGCACCCAAAACCAAATAGCTGACCATTTGTCTAGGTTGAAGTCCAACACAACAGAGGAAGACTCTGCACCAATCAGGGACATGTTCCCTGATGAGTCTTTATTGGCTTTAAGCTCTTTAAACACCCCTTGGTATGCTGACTTTGCCAATTACTTGGCAGCAGGGGTGATGCCTGATGATTTAAACACACATAAGAGAAAGAAATTTCTCCATGATGTGCAATTCTATTTTTGGGATGACCCACATTTATTTAAAAAATGTGCTGACCAAATTTTGAGGAAGTGTGTTCCAGAATTGGAGCAAAGCCAAATTCTGCACAGCTGCCACAATTCTCCATATGGAGGACATTTTGGTGGGGTAAGGACTGCAGCCAAGGTGTTGGAATCTGGCTTTTACTGGCCAAGTATTTTTAAGGATGCTTACACTATAGCTAGCCAATGTGATAGGTGTCAAAGGACTGGCAATATCACACGAAGGAATGAGATGCCTCTTAATCCAATTCTTGAGGTTGAAGTGTTTGATGTGTGGGGGATAGACTTCATGGGTCCCTTCCCTCCATCAAATGGGAATAAGTACATTCTTGTAGCTATAGACTATGTGTCTAAGTGGGTGGAGGCAGTGGCCTTACCCACTAATGAAACCAAAACAGTGTGCAAGTTCCTCAAGAGCTACATTTTTACTAGGTTTGGAACACCTAGGTGCATAATTAGTGATGGAGGCAGCCACTTCATAAGTAGGCAGTTTGAAAGCCTCCTCACTAAGTATGGTGTCAAACATAGGGTGGCAACACCTTACCACCCACAAACAAGTGGTCAGGTGGAGGTTACTAATAGGGAGATAAAGAAAATTTTGGAAAAAGTGGTTGGTCCTTCTAGAAAGGACTGGTCACTTAAGCTTGAAGACTCCCTGTGGGCATACAGAACAGCTTATAGAACTCCAATAGGTTGCTCACCTTATAGACTCATTTTTGGTAAGGCATGTCACTTACCATTAGAGTTGGAGTACAAGGCATATTGGGCTCTTGCAAAGCTGAATATGGATTACAAGGAATCCACAGAGAATAGGTTGCTTCAATTAAACAACTTAGATGAATTTAAAATGAACTCATATGAAAATGCTAAGTTGTACAAAGAAAAAATGAAAAGATGGCATGACAACCTAATTCAAGAGAGATGTTTTGAACCAGGGCAAAAGGTGTTATTGTTTAATTCCAGGCTTAATGAAGTCCAGATGGTCTGGCCCCTTTGAAATTGTGGAAGTTTTTCCACATGGGGCAATAGAGATTCAAGGTAATGATGGTCGAAGGTTCAAGGTAAATGGACAAAGATTGAAAGTTTACCAAGGTGAACCTGTCGATAGAGACAAGGCAATGGTCCTTCTAGTTGACCCCTCTTAACTGTTTGTGGAGTTGCAGTAGTTGTCAATTAGTTAGTTAGCATTTTTGTTTTGTTTTGTGTTTTGTCCAAGT